>JADPUM010000756.1:0-29085 GCA_016618105.1 Dendrobium huoshanense | reverse complement strand
GAGCTCTATTATCGCTTGGCTTTTCGCTCCTCTTGGTTTCCCAAACCCGTCAAAAACTCTGAACCTAGGAGGGATGAAACCAGGGGGTAAGGCTCCTGCTCGTACTCTACTGGGTAGGACGCCCCTTGCTAACTGACTCTCCAGTCTTCCTAGAGGAAATCGCCTGCTCTACCTTATGGGCTATCAAATCCTGGATCTGACCTGCTGACATCTGAGCTGGCTGACTCTGAACTGAAGTAGTGTAAGAAGTACCGTAGGTGGTGCTGGGACTGCTCTCTGGACCCTGTCCACTCCTACGGGTCTACTGTAGCAGGTGGTACTACTGGCTGCTCTCTGGAGGTACTGGTAGCTGCTACAACTGTCACCTGAGGCATCGCCCCCAGAGCTGTCAACTGTGCTGTCATGGCTGCCATGGCTCTGGCCATTTCCGCCATCTGTGTCTGCAAGTGTAGAACGGTAGCATCCGTGTCAACTGATCTAGGAGATCCACCCACCTCGGGCTCTCCCTGCTCATCCTGGTCCTCGGGCTCTCTCTCATCCGAGTGACCTCTACGGGTAATCACACAAACCCGGTGAACTGGTATATCATCCTCCAACTCATCCACTAGTGTATCATCGTTCTCCAAGAAAGAGTGTCGGAGGGCCTCTTTGTAGGGACTCATAGGAGAACCGATCCTATGAGAGCTACGGGCTAGCTGTGTCTCATCCCGCTCTGGGGATCTATCTGGAGTAGGTACAACATCCTCATCACACATCATCGGGACCGCCTCGGTCTCGGAAGGAACTGCTACGTCCATCAACTCATCTACATCGCCAAACTGCTCTGCATCTGACGGTGGTGCTGCCTCTACTGGCTCAACTAGGTCGACAGGGGTGTCCGCCTGCCGACGCCTCCAAACCCACCTCCTACGGTGGGGTGCTGCACGGGCAACTGGCTGCTCTGGGACAACACCTCTGAACTGACCTGAGGCCGGGCAGGCCTCTGCTGCTGTCTCCGCCCTCGACGACGTGGGCGTCGTCCTACTACAGGAGCCACGGCTGGCGGCCTAACTACTGGAACTGCAGGCTGCTGGGGTGTCTGCCCCCTCTGCCAACTGTAGAGTCTCCTCGCAGTCTGTCGTCGTAACTGGAAGGTAGCCCGAGAAATCTGACGGAGTAAGCCCTCCCGACTGACGGGCCCTCTGCCACGAGCTAAGCGGACGATGTTCCGAATCCTCTGAGTGAGGGCTCGGACACTAGCGTCCCTGGGTAACCTAGCTCGGGGTAGAGTAGTGGCGACAGGAGGGGCCGCCGCTATACGGGCAACATCCTCCTCATCTCCACTATGCGCCAGTGGGGAGAAGCGTCCTCCCTGAACTGCCTCCAACTCGGGGCTACCATCACCTCTGGAACATGCGCAACAACAACTGGACGTGGCCTCCGCTGCCTGGGAGCCACTCTCCTCTGCCTCTGAACTATCTCATCGTGAACGATGGCATCTGCCATCCGCTGCCTCTCTGTCTCTGACGCAGCTAAACGAAGTCTCCTGTTCCTATTCCTCCTGGCCCTTCTCCCAAGGCCGGAGGTGGAAGAGGAAGGAACATCTGAACCCACTGCCTGGGTGGCAGGGGAACAGGAACAACTGGAAGTGTCGGGGTCTGCCTAACGACCTCAGGGTGAGAAAGTCGGGCAAAAACAGAAACCCGAGCAGTGGAAGGCGAAGGCACCTCGGTCTGGGCACCCCTCTTCCTGGTGGAAGTGGGAGGGGGAACCCGAACACGAGGTACTTCCGCTGGAACAGCGGGAGTAACAGTAGCAGCAGGCTGCCGGCGCTGAGGGGCCGGAGCAACCTGTGCTGCAGGAGTGGCAGGCACTGGACGCCGGACCACTGGACGAACAGGGGGAACTACAGCAGGCTGCCGGCGCTGAGGGGCCGGAGCAACCTGTGCAGCAGGAGCGACAGGCACTAGTCGCCTGACCGCTGGAACAGGAAGTGGCCTAGGCACTGGTCTCCTAGCCACCGGGCGCACTGACTGCGCAGGAACAAGAACAGGACGTGGTGCTCGGACTGGGCGCCGAGCAGCAGGACGTCCAAACGGGCGCATGACTGCGCGTCCTCTCCTCTGGGGAGGAGAGAATGTCGCAGCCTCCGCCGGGGTCGGCCCGCCAAGAGTGACGAAGGCCGAGTCAGTGAAGGAACCAAAAGTGATTCCTCCCACTGGCGGACTAGCGAGCAGGGACTCAGGGAGAGTCACCCGCGCGTCCGAACCAAAAGCAAAAGTGACGGAAGGTACGTAGGAAGCCATGGCACTGCTGCCAAGAAAAGAAAGTGAAAAGGTCAGTAAGAATGTAAATCAAGAATGAATGGACGAGTAAGGATTTGATAGGATAGATAAGAATAGATAAAGGACGGAATAGCCTGCTAGGCTGGAAAGAAGTAGAGTAGGAAAGAAAACCCTAACTAAGGGAAAGGAACCCTAACTAAGTAGAGACCCTAACTAAGAGTGGGACGGACCTAATCTATGGAGTACCAATCCCGGAGTACACACAAGAAAAGATAATATATAATCCAAAGATGGAGAGAGAAACTGGTCCCACCGTGGTCGCCAGAAACCTGTGGACCTCCGAAAGAGCACCGCGCGAACGGGCCAATTGGAAGGGACAGATTGGATCGTGCATACGACTAACCATTGAGGATAGAGGGTTTCACCAACACACCCGATGGGTAGTAATATACATGACCAAATCACGGGTTTCCCCCACCCGATGCAAGAGCTCGAATGAGGTTTAGTAGATGTGGGACCGAGTTTCCCACGGGCGCAAGCCCCCGTGGTTAATTACATCTCAGGCTGGAGCCTGAGAAAACTCTCGATTAAGGATCATACATTATCCTCTCCTAAAGTGGGATTGACACATGGGTATAAACTAGGAAATCCTACTCAAAGGGAAGAAAGTTCCGAAGGGCTGAATCGACATGCGTGGCTCATACCAGCACTCGGAGGCTCTAGGGTACTAAATGGAAACTGGAAGAAGAAAAATCAAACACTCAATCACATGCGTGAGAGAAGGGATGGAGGTGGCGTCATCCTGTGACGCGGATAAGTAGGATTTATAGTCCCCGAAAGGAAGGGACATACCTACTATTTAAGGCATACTACGAGACCGAATGTAGTAGCTTTGAATCCTAAATCTAGGTTGGACTTAGTGTTCGACACACACTAAGACCCGTGTCCTAGCTAATGCGATGCAAAAATCTGGACTTATCCCGGCCTGGATTGGGGGAGCCAACTAACCACCTAGTCGCTTTAAAACCATGCAATTAAGTCAGTTATGAAAGATAGATGGGTGGTACAGTTATTGGAAGTAGGACCGACATCTAGAGAATTTCCTAAGTGGTCCTGAACTTATGTTGGGTGAATGCTCCTAGCTAATGCAATTAAATCTTAATTAGTTGGTTACTAATGCAATGCATGCTAGTTAAAATGTCAGCTCATGAATGCTTTGGATTTTAAAAATAGGCTTAATATAAAATAATTTTTAGAAAAGACTGAGTCTCCCTAGGTCCGGCACTTCATCCTCATAGGCCAGATTATCCGGACTCTACCCGCAGGCAGGGAGATGTCTTATTAGAAGGAGAGAGAAGATGCAGTAATATGCATGCGACCCCGGACGGTTCCGGCAGTTCCCTAGGTTCGTTAAGTTTCTATGTTATTTAAAACCTAAACTTTTAGGAGTTAGTTATGAGTAGAAGAATTTTTAGTCCTTAGAGAGTCTAACGGAATCCAGGCGAAAACAAGAGCGGCATGCAAGAAAGAAACCTAGAAAAAGCAGGTAATTCTACTGCACAATCAGGTAAACACATCAATATAAATCCAACTAATCAAGTAAATGTCCATAGGCCAACTGCCCTTTAATTACAACCCAGGGTATGCAGAAAAGTAAAGTGGCCGGGCACCACTGCCAACAACCCGGATTTCTAAGCCTATGACAGACGCCAACAACTTTGAGTGGGATATTGGGTCTTCAATCTTCAATGTATTCAGTCTCTTGGGTATCCTCTCCTTGGACTCTTTGGATCACTCCTCCTTGAACTCCTTGGATCCGTCGTGGCTTGAATATCCAAACGAAGAAACAATTCCCCCAATATGGAGGTATTGCTTTTTCTCTTTGGATATCTAAAGCCATCCAGCTCGATCTTCCAAATGGAAGAAGACTCTCCCCTTAGGGATGCCTTCCTCTTTTAGAATTCAAGCTGGATAAGAATATCCCAACTCAAAAGTTGTTTTCACAACTCTTAACAATTATTACATACAAATTTACATTTATTGAAAAAAACAGTAAATTCTAAATCACCTGCAAGGTTATCCTAATAATCATCCCAAGCAGTTTATATGAAAATGAAAATGCTAACACCATTGACCTGTGCCAAGCCATGCTCTGAGGGCTAAGCAGCTCCATCTGTAGCAATTATAATTATTTAATAATTTTAGCCCTCATTATATCAGGGGGGCTGAGCAAGCACCTGCATAAGACAATATTAGAAATCATAACGGTGCCCCCCTTTTCTTAGCTTGAGCATGGCCACCTGCATAGAAGAACAGTATATATATATATGACGTTCCTAACCTAGGGGTAAATCTAGCGCCCATCACATCACAGAGTGCAAGAAAAGTAAGCAAACACAGCAATTCAATTTTCAAACAGCATGCAGTGAAAACTACGAAAAGCTCCGGCACACAGCAAAAATAAAACCCAGCGGCCTAACCTAGATCTAGAAGTGGTGTCCTAGCAAACCATTCTATGTGTGTAAGGCTAGTGTGGTTTAGATAGATCCTAAGTGGGATAGTTAGTTGAAATTATGTAGAGTTCAGGTATGTTGGGGGTCTAAAAAGGATGTTTTAATTGAAATTCAAATATTAGTGAATTAGATCCATTTTGATTATTTTTATTTGTTGATCAGTTTTAAGAACTAAGGGTATTCATATTTGAAGTTTGAATTGTATTAGCCAATTTTGGAAAGTTCTAGGTCCTCCTAAAAACTAGACTAAGGGTCCAAAAAGTCACTATGGGAAAAAGGCTAATTCTGGGTCTCCTATCACCTTAGGAAAATACTATACCTTAATACGAGTAGTTAGACAGGTAGTAGACTGAAATCGGAGCTTCCTATCCAAAGTTATGAATTTTCTAAGTTTCGGGCCCTAGACTATAGGCTGGGGTTGACCAAAAAGTTGACTTTCTAATCTAGGCCATTTTCTGGAAACCTAAGATTTTCAATAAATACTAGGCCCTAATTGGAGTCTAATGCAAGTGAGTTTGCCTAATTTGGAATTTTCTACAATTAGTTATGAATTTCTAAAGATAGGGTATTTAAGGGAATTTTCTAAATTAATTAGGAAAGGGCCATTTTTTACTATTTTGATCCAAATGAGCTCCAAACTGATTGGAATCACTCCCAAAAGTCAGGAATGACCTGAGAAAGTGATCCCAAGTATTTGGAGAAAATTTGGGATTTTTAATAATTTTTAATAATTTATTAGGGGCAAAAAGGTAATTTCCACCTAGGGTCAAATTGTGGGTCAACCTGAAGTCAAACTAGGGAGCCCTATTTATCTAAGGTCAAGGGTCATATTCTGGTCAGTTTGAGGTATTATGGGTAATTTTCTGACCTATGGTGTATTTATTGTAATTTCCGGAAGGTCTCGGGGCCTTAATTAGCAGGTTAATTAGGGTTAGTTAACTAAGGGGTCTAACAAGCCCTAAAAATAATCCTAGAAAATTCAGGGAGGTTTATGATGTCACTAAGTTTAAATGTTGAAGTTTTCATGTCAATCCGGGATCTATCCTAGTCCCTAGAAAACTTCTAAGTTCGCTAAACGGGTCCTTAATTATTGTCCTTAAGGTGTCACTACGTTATATGGGTTTAAACTGAAGTTCATACTAACCCTCAAGGTAGTAAATGCATGAAATACATAAACAAAATAAACACACCATGTCCTTAGATCTAGGAGAGCCTAAACTAAGTGGTGGTGGTGCAATCCTATACATGCAATCTACGAAAAATAAAGAGGAAAGACACCTAAAGAAAGGATTAGTGAATGATTGAGACTCAACCATTCACTAACCCACTCCCCCATGATTTGCTCTTCATTCGTAGAACCTATGTCTAAAATTTCATACGATAGCGGGTCTCCCGAAGTTAGAATTTAGGTATAAGTAGTTTTAAAATAATTTAAAAGTACTTATAGATATAAATATATTTTTGGAAAATAGAATAATTGAAAATAATTCAATTCATAATACATAAGTATAGGGAAACCCGCTGACCATCCAATCGAGGTTTCAAAATAGTTTGAAAATAATTTTTAGTTTAAAAATAATTAGGCTGATAATTAATTTAAATAATATTAAAATAACCAAATTATAATACAAAACAGAAAACAGTCAAGACAGCCAAAATCAAGGGCTGGAAATGGTTCCAAAACATAAAGCTCGTCTCGCTGAAAAGAACGAGGGGTCGCACGTCAAAATCCGACTTAAAACGGCGAAGATACGAATTTCCGAAGTTTAAACATAATAAAATAATGTTTTAAAATAATGTAGTTTTGCTGTTTTTGAAATGACAGAAAAAGCAGACAAAATTTTCATCTAAAAATAGTTTTAAAATATGCAGAATTTAGAGTACATCCAAAACAAGTTGCTGTGCGTCAAAATCGGATCGAAAACGAGAAAGATATAGATTTTGAAAGTTTAAAGCTATAAAATGTATTTTCAAATAAACAATTATTGGAAAATAGTAAAATATAATAAAAATAATATCAAAAATAATTAATAATAATAATAATTATAAAATAAAACTTAAACAGCAAAATAATGACTTAAACTAATAGTAATTAATATAAATAACTATGAAATAACAATATAATAATAATTATATTAAAATAATAATTTAAATAAAAATAAAATTAAGGGTTATTTTACTGTTTTAATAATAATTTAAAATATATAAATTATTTTTATAAAAAAAAATTTCCTAGTGTAGAGAATGAAAATACGAACAAAACAAGGTATTACATGTCAAAAACGGACGAAAAATGAATTTTCTGTGATTTATTGAAGATTTCTGATTTAAAATATATTAAAAATAAATTCTTTAATTTAAAATAACGGCTGCGGCGGTTAGCGTGCCACGTGGCGACCTCCGATTGGCTCCCGCGGTTCGGCGCAATCATTGCCAATGATTGCGCCGCCGCGCAATCATTGGCAATGATTGCCGCGGCGCGGATTCCGGCGCCGATCACTTAACCACGTCGGACGTGGTGTGAGCCGTCCGATCGCCCGCTGTTAGGAGCGGGTGGCTGAGATCGCGTCGGACGGGAAAAAGGATCCGCCAGATCCTACCCGCGGTTGGATAGGCCGCGGGAAGGCTTGATCAGAGCCGTTGATCGTCTGATCAACGGCTCAGAACGCGCAGGGTTAACCTGGGAGCCGAACCGAGCCCTAAAGGATATTTCTCAATTTTCTCTCAATTTAGTGGATCAAATTACATGAAATTTGAGATCTAAGTCCTAAACGCGAAGAGCATTCGTGGGGGATATATTTTGAGTTCTAAAACGCACTTATTGAAAAGCTATTTAACCCTAAGTGTTCTAAACTAGGGTTTGCGATATACCTCAATCCACACGATGGATTCGGGAGATCTTGGTCTTGTTGGACTCGTGGACTCCCCAAGAACAAGTTCCTAGTTGACCTTGAGCCTCGATTCGCCTTGGATCGATCATGAAGCGCCTTGGAACGGAAATAGCCTTGGTTCGCCGGATTTCTCGCCGCCGGCAAGCCTTGATCGTCGGGATTCGATGTGGGAAAGGTGAAGGAGTATCAAGAGAACTCTCACGCCAAGTTTCTCAAAACGAGAAGGGCTAGGGCTCAAGAATTTTGAAAAAGGATCCCTCATTCTTCTCTCAAACTCCTATTTAAACTCCTAGACCTAAGGGGAACGGTTAGGATTGCATTAGGAGGGAAAATGGGCGGTTTTAGGACGTGGGTTCCCATTCAAAACGAATGGGCATTGATTTGGCATTAAATAGGCTCTTAAACCCACTTAATTGGGTGATTAAGGCCTACTTAGAGCCATGGTTGACCAAGTCCACGTTTGACTTGGTCAAACCAGTCAAGGGGGGCCATGGGGATGAGGGATTGAGCCAAGCCAAGGTCCAAGTGCATCTAAACTTGATTTGGGCTCTAAATGGGCTAAGTGGTCAACCCTGGTTGACTTGGTCAACCGGGTTGACCTAGGGTCCAAGTCCAGGCTCAACAGACTCGACTCGACTCACTGAACCCATCGGAGAGGGTCTCGGGGTCTGGCTTGGTCAATTTGACCAAGTCAACCCTCCAGGCCCGGGTCTGGGCAAAATCGAGGTCAACAGGATTATTTTGGGATAAATGCAACCAAGTGGATTTTGTGTCCTCTTAGACCGAGTTGATACAATATGATTAAACATATACTTCTATCTAATCGAATACAAAACGCCTCCTTGTATGATACTCCTTAAATATTGTTTACTCATTTATATTTTACTAATTTTAGTACTTGACAACTAGGGGTGTCAATATTTGATACGACCCAAAATCTGGCCTATATCCGATCCAAAAAATTCTGAGTTCTGATCAACCTATTTTCCATACAGGCTAGGTTCATGTTTAGTAATCCAACACGATTATAAATTTGGGTCAGGGTTTGGGTTGCCAGGAAACCATAAAATGACACAGAATGATCCAAAAAGCAGCTCACCCCATCGCTTGCTAATTCATCGTGACTGCCTGATTGCAGTCGCCTTGCATGTCATCCAGTTCTCCTTATGCCTTATCGCATGCCAGTTCGCCCAATTTTTCCCCTTAGTGGTCCCCTTGCCTGCATATGGCCTCAGTTTGCTTCATCACTCAGTCCATCCATGACTCCATCCACTATGCACCTCTTAGATTTGGTCTATGCGATCGTCTCCATATTCCCAAACATAGACACAGCGTCGGACATTGCTGCCCTCAAGGCTCAACCACTCAAGTTGGCTTCCCATATGTGCCCGAACTCACTGCTCACCCCATCGTTTGCTGTTGCGCTCGCCTGTCTCTTAATCAAAATGGGTCCGTGGGACGGGTCGGGTCGGGTCTGTCACGACCCGACCCGAGACGAGACGGATCCCGTTCGCACCGGGTCGCGACGAGAGAGACACTAACCAGGATCTAGCTTTGGAATTTGGTTCGGAACGGAACCTTCCAAATTATTTTAAACAAAACAGATAAACAAACACAGAGCTACTATGAATCATCAAATGCAGCGGAACAAAACATCTATCTTTTCTTTTCCTCAAAACAATCATTTACAAATACAGTACATGACTTTTAGACAGAAAGAAAGACAGAACAGAAAAGCCATGACTGTACAAAAATCAAAAGTACAAAAGTACCTATACTGATTAGGGATGTGAGGGAAAAAGAGGTAAGTAAATGGGACAATTTTGAGGGCAGAACCACCTAGGGAACCCTTTCTAGCAACCTGGTAACCACATGGTAGAGGACAAATCGTCGTGGCCATGAGTATCCAAATGCTGTCATGATCTCCTAGAGAACCCTAACCCTAAACAAAGGGGGGGAGAAGACATCAGAACGACATCCCTCCAGAAGGCTGGAAGAGATATACCCGCTGTAAAGTGTGTAAAGGGGCGATCTCATTCCAAAGGAGTAAAAAGAACTCGAGTAGCGAGCGGGGACCTCAACTACAGAAGGCAGGACTACGCCTGGTAAAACTAATCCTCAAAGAGGCTACAGTAGTGAACCCATACTAACTGATGGGGACCCTGTAAGAGGTAGAAACAAGATCAAAACATCCAAAGGACCTTTCCGGCAGCTAGGAGTCGGATCTCAATGGGAAAACAAGTGGTAAACGTATCTGAAAGAGCTGACTCTCTATTAGAGGATCAAAATTCAAGAAAAAGGTGGTGGTAGCATCTAAGGTGTGATGCTCCACATTACCAGGTAAGAAAAAGAGCCAAAGTAGCGAGGGATCATCCTCTCTACCAAGGACAACAACTCTGAGTAAGTAAAATCTCACAGTAGTGACACCCACACAAACTAGTGGGACCCTGTGAAAAGTAAAAGTGACCTCGACACATCCATATGACTGCTCTGTCAATTGAGTCTAGAGTATGAATGGTAATATGGGTCACGAAAAAGTAGTAAAAGAACTGATCTTCTGCTAAAAGATCAAAGTTCTCAAAGTAGTGATGTTAGTATCCTGGGCAAGGTATACTACACCACGAGGAGAAAAAGTAACTCCAGGTAGTGAAGGGGACACACCTACCACCTGAGTACGGTAATCATGTATAGAAGTGAAGTATTATCAGAAGGATCACAGTGGTAGTACCTACCCTGATCGGGCAGGACCCTGTGGGGAGAAAAAGTAACAACACAACATCCATAGGGCTACTCTAGCAGCTATGAGTAGAGTATGAATGTGGAGAGTAGGGGTGCAAAGAAACTTAGGAACTGATCTTCTACTGGAAAATCAAAGCTCCTAAAGTCGTGGTGCTAACACCTGAGAACAGATGTACTACATCACAGCTAAGAAAACAACTCTGAGGTGACAAGGGA
Source organism: Dendrobium huoshanense (assembly GCA_016618105.1). NCBI lineage: Eukaryota > Viridiplantae > Streptophyta > Magnoliopsida > Asparagales > Orchidaceae > Dendrobium > Dendrobium huoshanense. The sequence goes on along the minus strand of JADPUM010000756.1, from coordinate 18,462 downwards.
GCACACCTGACACCTAATTTGATAATCATGAGTAAGATTTACGATCATCATAAGGCCACAGTGGTAACACCTACCCTAATCAGGTAGGACCCTGTGCGAAGTGAGGGTAACACTGCCACATTCATATGATTACTCTGGCAGCTCAGAGTAATTCATGAATGGGAGGTAGACTGCCAAAAGAGGGCAGCATGGGGCGATCTCTTCTCAAAAAAAGACCTAAGCCCAAAAAGGTAGTGATGGATACATTTCAAAACATAATATACTACATCACTAACGGAGGAATGCATTCAAAATCATTTAAACTGATCGACCAACTAAGTGGGAACTCAACCTTAAAGAGATTGTCAAAGTACTCTTAAGGGAGGAGAAAGCGAAATTTTTGGGGAATTTGAGTTCTTAAAGAGTTTTACCGGGTTCCTCTTGCGACAAGGGCAACCGGGTTTTTGTACTCCTAGGAGTCTCTTTTTTTTTTTTTTTTTTTTTTTTTTTAACCCTGATCATATTCGCCACATGAACAGAACTGGGAAATTTGTGCTTTTGGAGAGTTTTACCGGGTTCCTCCTGCAACAAGGGCAACCGGTTTTGCTCTACTAAGAGCTCCCCTCCTTTATCATATATGAATTTTTAAATTGGGAGTATTGGATGGTTTTGATAACCCAGACCACATTCATATCATGAGAATGAACTGGGGAGCACAATCGTATAGAGATTGATGTACAACTGAAATTATCATCAGGATAGAGGATCAACACTACCATATTTATCTAGCGTGGGATGGTGTGGACCCAGTATCCTGTCTCAAAAGAGTCTAAGCCAATGACTCTAAAATCCTTTACCACATTCAACTCATATGAATGGACTAGGGGCTACATCTATCAGTTCAAGACTGATAGGAAAAAGAGAAACTCAATTTGGGATAGTGGATCTTCATCACCATCTCTGACTGTCATGGGGTGGTATGGACCCAGTATCACCTCTCAAAAACTAGACTCGAACTACTGGTTTTGATATCCCAGACCACACCTAGGGCGACAGGTGAAACTGGAGGACTAAGTCCTACAAAGGGGAGAACAAACTAAAAATTCTATGCGATAGCACCAACGTGATTGGTGCGCACAGACAAAAGTACAAAACATCCCTACGGCGTATTGGTGTATCACCTCTAAGGATAGCTTCATACTCTTCAAAACGACGTCGCGTGGTAGAGGACAAATCGTCGTGGCCACGCAGACTGCTAAAAAGTAAGAGGAATCCTTTTAGGAGGTACATATACAGAGGGATATCTACAGGCGGTAGGGAGGCTCCCCTGTGAAGTACTAAACTCAAGCATAGTACTTTTTCAAGTACTGTCCGTTGATGACAGGCATCGGGTGAACGCCATTTGCATCAACAAGTAGGTAGGCACCACCTTCATAAACTTGCTCTACAGCGAAGGGGCCTTCCCAAACAGGCTCAAACTTACCACCTCGCCGACGGTGCGAGATGATAGGCCTACGCAAAACAAGAACTAACTCGCCTACTCGAAAGGCACGGGGTCTAACAAGGCGCTCGTAGTGCCGTGTCATTCGGGCCTGGCATAGCTTAAGGCACTGATAAGCTCGTAAGCGAAGCTCATCTAAACCATCAAGCTCTTCCAACCTCAGTCGGGCATTATCTTCCTCAGATAGGTTACAATTAACTGCTACACGTAGTGAGGGGAGCTCGACCTCCAACGGGAGGACTGCTTCAGTCCCAAAAGCTAAAGCATATGGGGTGGACTGGGTAGGAGTACGGTAGGTAGTCCTATATGCCCATAATGCTTCAGGTAACTTATCGTGCCATTCTCTCTTGTTTGCAACAAGGATTTTTCTTATCAATTGCACAAGAGTCTTATTAAATGCCTCCGCCAAGCCATTGGCTTTAGGGTAGTAAATTGACGAGTATCGCCAATTAATGTTATGGCGGCGGGCAAATCTGGCAATTTTGGTGCTTCTAAAGGACGGGCCGTTATCTGAGATTATACGGCGCGGAACACCAAAGCGATAAACAACGTTATCGCGAAAGAAGCGCATCACATCTTCTGATTTAACTTCCTTAAGTGGGACAGCTTCTGCCCACTTAGAGAAGTAATCAGTGGCGGCTAAAATGAACCTATGACCCTTAGAGGAAGGAGGGTCTATAGGACCCACCACATCCGTGCCCCAGCCCTCAAATGGCCAAGAAGAAACAGTAGGGTGCAACGGATTAGGGGGTTGGTGAATCACCGTGCCATGAATCTGGCATTGGTGGCATCTCTTAGCGTGCTCCATACAATCGTGGATCATAGTCGGCCAGTAGTAGCCAAGGCGTTTAATTCTGCCTTTCATTTTAGGTCCAGACTGATGGGCACCACAAAGCCCTTCATGTATCTCGCTCATGACTCTTTTAGCCTCTTCTTTACTGAGACATCTCAACCACATTTGGTCGAAAGAGCGTCGATACAGAGTTTCATTTACATAGGCGAATGATAAGGCTCTCTTTCTAATTTGAGCAGCGAGAGACTTATCATCTGGAAGCCTACCATGTTTCAAATACTCTATGAAGAGCTCTCTCCAATCTGACTCTTCATCCACAGCAAACACTGCAAGGGTCTGATTGGGAGTAGACAAGTCCGCGGGGCACAGAGCTTGACGATACTGGACAATAATAGACACTGGATTTTCAGTAGGGTCAGCTAATTCTTTTGCTAACTTGGCCAATGCATCTGCTTTTCCATTTTCAGATCTAGGGACCTTGGCCAAAGTTACTTCTGGTATTAAGCTCAGGAGCTCCATTGCTTTATTATGATATGGAATGAGCTCAGGCTTAAGTACTTTGTAGACTCCAGCTATTTGATTGATTATCAGTTGGGAGTCTCCAAAGATCTTCACCCGCGTAAGACTCATCTGAATGGCCAACTCTAACCCCAAAATCAGAGCTTCGTACTCAGCTTCATTATTAGTACGAGGTTCTGATAAACTATAGGAGTACCGTAGAGTATGACCATCAGGAGACACAAAAATCAGGCCTAATCCTACCCTAATTGTAGGAGTTTCATATGGACTTGAAGCTTTAACGGATGACGCACCGTCAAAGTAAAACTCCCAAGTAGGGGACTCCTGTTCCTCCACACTCATAATGAATTCATCAGGTAGCTCATCGTTGAGTGGGGAATCAGCAGGGATCGGGTGATCGGCCAAAAAGTCAGCTAGAGCCTGTCCTTTGACGGCCCGCTGAGGAACAAAAGTAATATCAAATTGCAGTAGTATCATAGACCATCGTGCTAGACGACCTGAAAGGGTCGGACGGGTCATCAGGTACTGCAATGGGTTGACTCGAGAGATCAGATTGATCTTATGTGATAGCATATAATGCCTAAGCTTCTGTACCGCGAAGATTAAGGCTAAACATTGTTTTTCTATCGCTGGGTACTTAAGCTCTGCAGGTATTAGTCGCCTGCTGAGGTAGTACAAGGCATTCTCCTTGCCTTCCTCATTCTCTTGAGCCAACAATGCACCTAAAGACTCATCCAGGGCCGTAGTGTAGAGAATCAACGGCCTACCTGGGATAGGTGCAGCTAAAACAGGGGGGTTCATCAGGTAGCGCTTTATGCTCTCAAAGGCCTCCTGACAACTCTCATCCCAATGGAATCGGGCATCCTTCTTCACTAGTGCAGAGAAAGGATGACACCTACCAGAAAGATTGGAGATAAATCTCCGCAGGAAAGCTAGTTTACCCTGAAAGGATCTCAACTGGGTAAGACTCTTAGGAGGTTTTAAATCTACTATGGCCTTGATCATAGAGGGATCTATCTCAATGCCACGGTAGCGAACTATGAACCCTAAGAACTTTCCTGCATTGACTCCAAATGCGCATTTTAAAGGATTCATCTTTAAATCAAATTTGCGCAGACGTTCAAAAACGATTCGCAGATCTTTGAGGTGATCTTCGCGGACCTTGCTTTTGACGATCAAGTCATCCACATAGCATTCAACTTGCTCATGTATCATCTCATCAAAGATGACAGTCATGGCACGTTGATAGGTGGCCCCGGCATTCTTGAGACCGAAGGGCATCACCTTGTAACAAAAGACACCTATAGGTGTCCGAAAAGCGGTAAACTTCTCATCCTCAGGGTCCATCTTTATCTGATTGTAACCAGATGAACCATCCATGAATGAGAAGATGCTATGGGATGATGCTATATCCACCATAAGCTCTGGAATGGGGAGAGGAAAATCATCCTTAGGACATGCCTTATTCAAATCACGGAAGTCGATACAGACTCGTATCTGTCCGCTCTTCTTCCGGACTGGAACAATGTTGGCAAGCCATGTTGGGTACTTCTCTTCCCTAATGAAACCAGCTTCTATAAGCTTCTTGGTTTCAGCGATCACCTGTTGTTCAATTTCCAACCTCATCCTACGAGGTGCTTGTTTAACAGGGACTGCGTCAGACTTAATGGCTAACTTATGGACTGCTACCTCTGGATTTAGACCAGGCATCTCGGTGTAGTTCCAGGCAAAACAGTCTCTAAACTCTGATAGCAACTCGATGTATTCTTGAGCCTCTGACTCAGACAGTAGAGCACTATGAAAAATAGGCCTAGGATCTGACTCAGTGCCTAAGTTTACCTCACACAGTTCGTCCATGGCTGAAGTGACGCCATCTTCAAATTCTTGTGGAGCCTCGAGTATTCTATCATCGTCACTATCCGGGTCTTCTTCGTCGGCAAGAGAAACAACCGGATAGGCGTGGGAAACGACATGAATGTTGGCATTACTGGACTGATTTAACCCCATATAACCTACGCCTCCTAGACCTTGGGGGAAATCGGTCCGCCAAACTCGGGCCTGCTGCAGAGCTTCTTCGTCGGGCCAAGTGGAACGAACGAGACCTCGCTCAACAAAGCTCTCTACAGTAGGTGAAAAGTAACGAGGGGCACTCCTGACATCTATATCCATAGCGGTCTCCTCTAAATCCTGTCTCACAGGACCCAGTGGTGCACCTATACTACGGGGTACAGAGGGACATTCCCTAGGTCGGGCTGGCCCAAATGAATCGTACAAGCGAGGTATGGGGTTGTGGCTACCCCAAATTGTGTCATTATTATCAACCATGGGAGTGTCTAGAGATCTCTGACTGGAATCTTCAACTCCTATCCCGCATATCTGATGGGGGGAAGGTTGTCTGGTAGTAGTCTGACGTCGGAAGTCTTCTTCCTCGTCTGAGCTAATATCAATAACCAATCCACCTTCAGGTATTAAATGGCTACGAAGAGTAGGTAGTGAATCATAGCCTACGGAATAGGGAGGTGGTGAAGTGACTAGACGCTGAAGAATATCGATCATTTCATCGTCGGAAGAGTCGGACTCTACAGTCAAAGAAGAAGTGTAAAGGTTAGGGGGAGGAGGTGTACGAGTGTCTTGATTCCGCGGCTCGCGGACCGCAACTCTACCTCTCCCTCTACCTCTACCTCCCCTATCTCTACTAGGGGGAAAGTCGTGCCTCACTGCAAGCTGAGAGGGATCTCCATCAGAATGGGCAGTGGGAACACCTGACTCAATACCAACCTGTGATGGACCCTGTACTGACGATTGTATAGGACCCTGTGCAGGTGGCTGCGTAGGATCCTGTACAACAGTATCAGGTATCACTGGGGACTGAGTAGGTGGAGCTCTACGAGTCTTCCGAGGTACGTAGTACTCGGCGTCGTCATACCTAGAGATCTCATTCACAGAGAAGGGCTGAGTATCTCCAGGAATGGTATACTCAACATCATTCCTCAGAAACTTCATACACTGGTGCAAGGTAGAGGGCACCATTCCATACTCATGGATCCAAGGCCTTCCTAAGAGAGCCTTGTATGAAGTGTCAGACTCAATCACATGAAACTTTGCCTCAGTTAGAAAATTTCCAAATTTTAGAGGCAGGGTAATAGACCCTAGAGCTCGCTGGCCTTGGTCATTGAAGCCTTTCAACATGATCTTGTCGGAAGTGAGCTTCAAATGACCAAGGGAGAGGCTCTTCAAAGTCTCATGAGTTAGTATGTTTACTGAAGCTCCTTGATCTATGAGGACTCTGTTCAACTCATAACCATTGACTTCAGCAGTGACATATAAGGGACGATTGTGCTCAGTGGTCCCTAACAGGAGGTCGCGACTAGAGAAAGTGATGCATGGCATGTTGTACAAATGCCATGCCCCATCATCAGGGTCAGAAGTAAAGAATGCCTGGTAGGTCTCTGGTTCAAGCAGGGCTTTTACCAGTGTCTCTCTCAAGTCGGGTGACAACATCAAAGCATCATAGACACTAAGAAGGGAAGGAATTTTCCTTAGGTGAGCCAACACATTGTAATCAACTTCCAGTTGAGGGCCTTTCCCTTTCTCCTTAGGCTGCTCCTGGGAGGAAGGGATAGAGTCATCCTGCTGGGTAATGATATTTTTATCTTTTGTATTTTTAGCCAACCTAGGTGGAAGAACCTTTCCTGAACGCAGATGAACTTCCTGTATTGAGTCATCCTCAACAGGAGATTCCTCTGGTTCAGTGGTGGTGGCAGGTGTTGGTTCTAAGGAAAGTACTGAGAGTGGGTTCTCGGACTCATGCTCTGAATCCATGTAACATCCACCCTCAGGTATTATAAAGACTGGTTCATCTTCATACTCAGACTCAGACTCTTCACTTGAATTATTATAAGAGACATGTAAAACAGTAAAAGAGTGAGTGCTAGTAGAAGTAGAAACAGAGCTAGAAGTAAAAGCAGTAGGAAAAGAACACCAGAAGTAGCCAGAATCATCTTCTTCTATTATTTCTTCATCAAATGAAGGGAGAACAAAGTCCTTCAGCGTAAGTGCTGGAAGGAACCCTGTCTTCCCCTCAGAAGTTACAACATATTTTTCTCTTTCATACATTTTCTTGTTACATACATCAGAAGAAAAAGAAATGTGCTCAGTAGGCACTACAACAGAAAGAGAAGAAGAAGAAGGTACAAGTGCCGGAGTAGTAACTGCAGGGGCAACTGTCGACTTGGCCTGTGGTGGCCTCCTCTCAACTGCCTCTGAACTCTGAACTGCACGGTCTATCATCCTCTTGGTCTTCTTGGAGAGTGCTAACTGCCACTCTCCCTCAGAACACTGGGGTAAGCTGCTACTACTGCTCTGACTGTCAGTCTGACTGGGACTGTGGCTGGGACTAGAAACCATCTGAACTGTCTGAGGGCCCTTGCCCCTGGGCTGCACTAGATCGCTGTCCTGGAGGTGTATCTGTCCTGTGGCCATCAACCTCTCAACCTTGTCTTTGAAGACAAAACAATCTTCTAACACATGTCCAACGTATCTGTGGTAAGGACAATAGAGTGGGTGCTCCGTCTGACCCTCTTCCTCCACTCTATTGTTGCTAGGAAAGGTAAGTATGTTCTTCTTAGTAAGGAATTTAAAGATCTTCTTCACACTCTCCCTTTTGAAGGGATATTCCTTACTAAGCTTCTCCTGCAGAAACTGCTGACTCTCTGGAGTCCTACGGGAGGTCCTAGGCTGTGCTGCTGGCTGACTAGCTGAGTGAGACTGACTAGCTGAGCGTGACTGCTGTGGAGGTGCTGAAGTGACTAAGGGCTTCTTGCCCTTATCTGATGGTCCCTGAGTACTGTGAACCTCTCCTCTCCTAGGTGGGGGTGCCCCTGAAAACTCCTGTCGCTGAGGTCTGCGCGAAGGCTGACTCTCAACCTTAGGAGGGACTGCAGCGGGTATGCTGTCCTGTAGGCTGGTGACCTTGGTGAGGAGCTTCTGAAAGGTTCTAATGGTGAAACCCTTCAGGTATGGTGCTATCGGACCATCTATGTTCTTCAACAAGATCTCAACTGCATGCTGCTCCTGTAACTGTGGCTCGCACTGCAAACTGAGATTCCTCCACCTGACTATGTAATCTGTGAGACTCTCTCTAGGACGCTGCCTGGTCACCACTAGCTCTCCCACTGTAACTCTGTGCTCTGTGCTAACAAACCTCTGCACAAACAGCTGCTCCAACTCTGCAAAGGTCCTGACTGAGTCGTTGGGGAGGTCGGCGTACCAAGCAAACGCCACCCCCGCCAAGCTGCTGACGAACAGTCTCAACATCAGGGGATCATTCCCTCCTATGTTGCAGCATATTGCTCGGTACTGAGCTATATGCTGCCTCGGGTTCCCAAACCCGTCAAAAACTCTGAACCTAGGAGGGATGAAACCAGGGGGGTAAGGCTCCTGCTCGTACTCTACTGGGTAAGGACGCCCCTTGCTAACTGACTCTCCAGTCTTCCTAGAGGAAATCGCCTGCTCTACCTTATGGGCTATCAAATCCTGGATCTGACCTGCTGACATCTGAGCTGGCTGACTCTGAACTGAAGTAGTGTAAGGAAGTACCGTAGGTGGTGCTGGGACTGCTCTCTGGACCCTGTCCACTCCTACGGGGTCTACTGTAGCAGGTGGTACTACTGGCTGCTCTCTGGAGGTACTGGTAGCTGCTACACCTGTCACCTGAGGCATCGCCCCCAGAGCTGTCAACTGTGCTGTCATGGCTGCCATGGCTCTGGCCATTTCCGCCATCTGTGTCTGCAGGTGTAGAACGGTAGCATCCGTGTCAACTGATCTAGGAGATCCACCCACCTCGGGCTCTCCCTGCTCATCCTGATCCTCGGGCTCTCTCTCATCCGAGTGACCTCTACGGGTAATCACACAAACCCGGTGAACTGGTATATCATCCTCCAACTCATCCACTAGTGTATCATCGTTCTCCAAGAAAGAGTGTCGGAGGGCCTCTATGTAGGGACTCATAGGAGAACCGATCCTATGAGGGCTACGGGCTAGCTGTGTCTCATCCCGCTCTGGGGATCTATCTGGAGTAGGTACAACATCCTCATCACACATCATCGGGACCGCCTCGGTCTCGGAAGGAACTGCTACGTCCATCAACTCATCTACATCGCCAAACTGCTCTGCATCTGACGGTGGTGCTGCCTCTACTGGCTCAACTGGGTCGACAGGGGTGTCCGCCTGCCGACGCCTCCAAACCCACCTCCTACGGTGGGGTGCTGCACGGGCAACTGGCTGCTCTGGGACAACCACCTCTGAACTGACCTGAGGCCGGGCAGGCCTCTGCTGCTGTCTCCGCCCTCGACGACGTGGGCGTCGTCCTACTACAGGAGCCACGGCTGGCGGCCTAACTACTGGAACTGCAGGCTGCTGGGGTGTCTGCCCCCTCTGCCAACTGTAGAGTCTCCTCGCAGTCTGTCGTCGTAACTGGAAGGTAGCCCGAGAAATCTGACGGAGTAAGCCCTCCCGACTGACGGGCCCTCTGCCACGAGCTAAGCGGACGATGTTCCGAATCCTCTGAGTGAGGGCTCGGACACTAGCGTCCCTGGGTAACCTAGCTCGGGGTAGAGTAGTGGCGACAGGAGGGGCCGCCGCTATACGGGCAACATCCTCCTCATCTCCACTATGCGCCAGTGGGGAGAAGCGTCCTCCCTGAACTGCCTCCAACTCGGGGGCTACCATCACCTCTGGAACATGCGCAACAACAACTGGACGTGGCCTCCGCTGCCTGGGAGCCACTCTCCTCTGCCTCTGAACTATCTCATCGTGAACGATGGCATCTGCCATCCGCTGCCTCTCTGTCTCTGACGCAGCTAAACGAAGTCTCCTGTTCCTATTCCTCCTGGCCCTTCTCCCAAGGCCGGAGGTGGAAGAGGAAGGAACATCTGAACCCACTGCCTGGGTGGCAGGGGGAACAGGAACAACTGGAAGTGTCGGGGTCTGCCTAACGACCTCAGGGTGAGAAAGTCGGGCAAAAACAGAAACCCGAGCAGTGGAAGGCGAAGGCACCTCGGTCTGGGCACCCCTCTTCCTGGTGGAAGTGGGAGGGGGAACCCGAACACGAGGTACTTCCGCTGGAACAGCGGGAGTAACAGTAGCAGCAGGCTGCCGGCGCTGAGGGGCCGGAGCAACCTGTGCTGCAGGAGTGGCAGGCACTGGACGCCGGACCACTGGACGAACAGGGGGAACTACAGCAGGCTGCCGGCGCTGAGGGGCCGGAGCAACCTGTGCAGCAGGAGCGACAGGCACTGGTCGCCTGACCGCTGGAACAGGAAGTGGCCTAGGCACTGGTCTCCTAGCCACCGGGCGCACTGACTGCGCAGGAACAAGAACAGGACGTGGTGCTCGGACTGGGCGCCGAGCAGCAGGACGTCCAAACGGGCGCATGACTGCGCGTCCTCTCCTCTGGGGAGGAGAGAATGTCGCAGCCTCCGCCGGGGTCGGCCCGCCAAGAGTGACGAAGGCCGAGTCAGTGAAGGAACCAAAAGTGATTCCTCCCACTGGCGGACTAGCGAGCAGGGACTCAGGGAGAGTCACCCGCGCGTCCGAACCAAAAGCAAAAGTGACGGAAGGTACGAAGGAAGCCATGGCACTGCTGCCAAGAAAAGAAAGTGAAAAGGTCAGTAAGAATGTAACTCAAGAACGAATGGACGAGTAAGGATTTGATAGGATAGATAAGAATAGATAAAGGACGGAATAGCCTGCTAGGCTGGAAAGAAGTAGAGTAGGAAAGAAAACCCTAACTAAGGGAAAGGAACCCTAACTAAGTAGAGACCCTAACTAAGAGTGGGACGGACCTAATCTAAGGAGTACCAATCCCGGAGTACACACAAGAAAAGATAATATATAATCCAAAGATGGAGAGAGAAACTGGTCCCACCGTGGTCGCCAGAAACCTGTGGACCTCCGAAAGAGCACCGCGCGAACGGGCCAATTGGAAGGGACAGATTGGATCGTGCATACGACTGACCATTGAGGATAGAGGCTTTCACCAACACACCCCGATGGGTAGTAATATACATGACCAAATCACGGGTTTCCCCCACCCGATGCAAGAGCTCGAATGGGGTTTAGTAGATGTGGGACCGAGTTTCCCACGGGCGCAAGCCCCCGTGGTTAATTACATCTCAGGCTGGAGCCTGAGAAAACTCTCGATTAAGGATCATACATTATCCTCTCCTAAAGTGGGATTGACACATGGGTATAAACTAGGAAATCCTACTCAAAGGGAAGAAAGTTCCGAAGGGCTGAATCGACATGCGTGGCTCATACCAGCACTCGGAGGCTCTAGGGTACTAAATGGAAACTGGAAGAAGAAAAATCAAACACTCAATCACATGCGTGAGAGAAGGGATGGAGGTGGCGTCATCCTGTGACGCGGATAAGTAGGATTTATAGTCCCGAAAGGAAGGGACATACCTACTATTTAAGGCATACTACGAGACCGAATGTAGTAGCTTTGAATCCTAAATCTAGGTTGGACTTAGTGTTCGACACACACTAAGACCCGTGTCCTAGCTAATGCGATGCAAAAATCTGGACTTATCCCGGCCTGGATTGGGGGAGCCAACTAACCACCTAGTCGCTTTAAAACCATGCAATTAAGTCAGTTATGAAAGATAGATGGGTGGTACAGTTATTGGAAGTAGGACCGACATCTAGAGAATTTCCTAAGTGGTCCTGAACTTATGTTGGGTGAATGCTCCTAGCTAATGCAATTAAATCTTAATTAGTTGGTTACTAATGCAATGCATGCTAGTTAAAATGTCAGCTCATGAATGCTTTGGATTTTAAAAATAGGCTTAATATAAAATAATTTTTAGAAAAGACTGAGTCTCCCTAGGTCCGGCACTTCATCCTCATAGGCCAGATTATCCGGACTCTACCCGCAGGCAGGGAGATGTCTTATTAGAAGGAGAGAGAAGATGCAGTAATATGCATGCGACCCCGGACGGTTCCGGCAGTTCCCTAGGTTCGTTAAGTTTCTATGTTATTTAAAACCTAAACTTTTAGGAGTTAGTTATGAGTAGAAGAATTTTTAGTCCTCAGAGAGTCTAACGGAATCCAGGCGAAAACAAGAGCGGCATGCAAGAAAGAAACCTAGAAAAAGCAGGTAATTCTACTGCACAATCAGGTAAACACATCAATATAAATCCAACTAATCAAGTAAATGTCCATAGGCCAACTGCCCTTTAATTACAACCTAGGGTATGCAGAAAAGTAAAGTGGCCGGGCACCACTGCCAACAACCCGGATTTCTAAGCCTATGACAGACGCCAACAACTTTGAGTGGGATATTGGGTCTTCAATCTTCAATGTATTCAGTCTCCTGGGTATCCTCTCCTTGGACTCTTTGGATCACTCCTCCTTGAACTCCTTGGATCCGTCGTGGCTTGAATATCCAAACGAAGAAACAATTCCCCCAATATGGAGGTATTGCTTTTTCTCTTTGGATATCTAAAGCCATCCAGCTCGATCTTCCAAATGGAAGAAGACTCTCCCCTTAGGGATGCCTTCCTCTTTTAGAATTCAAGCTGGATAAGAATATCCCAACTCAAAAGTTGTTTTCACAACTCTTAACAATTATTACATACAAATTTACATTTATTGAAAAAAGCAGTAAATTCTAAATCACCTGCAAGGTTATCCTAATAATCATCCCAAGCAGTTTATATGAAAATGAAAATGCTAACACCATTGACCCTGTGCCAAGCCATGCTCTGAGGGCTAAGCAGCTCCATCTGTAGCAATTATAATTATTTAATAATTTTAGCCCTCATTATATCAGGGGGGCTGAGCAAGCACCTGCATAAGACAATATTAGAAATCATAACGGTGCCCCCCTTTTCTTAGCTTGAGCATGACCACCTGCATAGAAGAACAGTATATATATATATGACGTTCCTAACCTAGGGGTAAATCTAGCGCCCATCACATCACAGAGTGCAAGAAAAGTAAGCAAACACAGCAATTCAATTTTCAAACAGCATGCAGTGAAAACTACGAAAAGCTCCGGCACACAGCAAAAATAAAACCCAGCGGCCTAACCTAGATCTAGAAGTGGTGTCCTAGCAAACCATTCTATGTGTGTAAGGCTAGTGTGGTTTAGATAGATCCTAAGTGGGATAGTTAGTTGAAATTATGTAGAGTTCAGGTATGTTGGGGGTCTAAAAAGGATGTTTTAATTGAAATTCAAATATTAGTGAATTAGATCCATTTTTGATTATTTTTATTTGTTGATCAGTTTTAAGAACTAAGGGTATTCATATTTGAAGTTTGAATTGTATTAGCCAATTTTGGAAAGTTCTAGGTCCTCCTAAAAACTAGACTAAGGGTCCAAAAAGTCACTATGGGAAAAAGGCTAATTCTGGGTCTCCTATCACCTTAGGAAAATACTATACCTTAATACGAGTAGTTAGACAGGTAGTAGACTGAAATCGGAGCTTCCTATCCAAAGTTATGAATTTTCTAAGTTTCGGGCCCTAGACTATAGGCTGGGGTTGACCAAAAAGTTGACTTTCTAATCTAGGCCATTTTCTGGAAACCTAAGATTTTCAATAAATACTAGGCCCTAATTGGAGTCTAATGCAAGTGAGTTTGCCTAATTTGGAATTTTCTACAATTAGTTATGAATTTCTAAAGATAGGGTATTTAAGGGAATTTTCTAAATTAATTAGGAAAGGGCCCTTTTTTACTATTTTGATCCAAATGAGCTCCAAACTGATTGGAATCACTCCCAAAAGTCAGGAATGACCTGAGAAAGTGATCCCAAGTATTTGGAGAAAATTTGGGATTTTTAATAATTTTTAATAATTTATTAGGGGCAAAAAGGTAATTTCCACCTAGGGTCAAATTGTGGGTCAACCTGAAGTCAAACTAGGGAGCCCTATTTATCTAAGGTCAAGGGTCATATTCTGGTCAGTTTGAGGTATTATGGGTAATTTTCTGACCTATGGTGTATTTATTGTAATTTCCGGAAGGTCTCGGGGCCTTAATTAGCAGGTTAATTAGGGTTAGTTAACTAAGGGGTCTAACAAGCCCTAAAAATAATCCTAGAAAATTCAGGGAGGTTTATGATGTCACTAAGTTTAAATGTTGAAGTTTTCATGTCAATCCGGGATCTATCCTAGTCCCTAGAAAACTTCTAAGTTCGCTAAACGGGTCCTTAATTATTGTCCTTAAGGTGTCACTACGTTATATGGGTTTAAACTGAAGTTCATACTAACCCTCAAGGTAGTAAATGCATGGAATACATAAACAAAATAAACACACCATGTCCTTAGATCTAGGAGAGCCTAAACTAAGTGGTGGTGGTGCAATCCTATACATGCAATCTACGAAAAATAAAGAGGAAAGACACCTAAAGAAAGGATTAGTGAATGATTGGGACTCAACCATTCACTAACCCACTCCCCCATGATTTGCTCTTCATTCGTAGAACCTATGTCTAAAATTTCATACGATAGCGGGTCTCCCGAAGTTAGAATTTAGGTATAAGTAGTTTTAAAATAATTTAAAAGTACTTATAGATATAAATATATTTTTGGAAAATAGAATAATTGAAAATAATTCAATTCATAATACATAAGTATAGGGAAACCTGCTGACCATCCAATCGAGGTTTCAAAATAGTTTGAAAATAATTTTTAGTTTAAAAATAATTAGGCTGATAATTAATTTAAATAATATTAAAATAACCAAATCATAATACAAAACAGAAAACAGTCAAGACAGCCAAAATCAAGGGCTGGAAATGGTTCCAAAACATAAAGCTCGTCTCGCTGAAAAGAACGAGGGGTCGCACGTCAAAATCCGACTTAAAACGGCGAAGATACGAATTTCCGAAGTTTAAACATAATAAAATAATGTTTTAAAATAATGTAGTTTTGCTGTTTTTGAAATGACAGAAAAAGCAGACAAAATTTTCATCTAAAAATAGTTTTAAAATATGCAGAATTTAGAGTACATCCAAAACAAGTTGCTGTGCGTCAAAATCGGATCGAAAACGAGAAAGATATAGATTTTGAAAGTTTAAAGCTATGCACACAGACCCAAAATGTATTTTCAAATAAACAATTATTGGAAAATAGTAAAATATAATAAAAATAATATCAAAAATAATTAATAATAATAATAATAATATAAAATAAAATTAAACAGCAAAATAATGACTTAAACTAATAGTAATTAATATAAATAACTATGAAATAACAATAATAATAATAATTATATTAAAATAATAATTTAAATAAAAATAAAATTAAGGGTTATTTTACTGTTTTAATAATAATTTAAAATATATAAATTATTTTTATAAAAAAAAATTTCCTAGTGTAGAGAATGAAAATACGAACAAAACAAGGTATTACATGTCAAAAACGGACGAAAAATGAATTTTCTGTGATTTATTGAAGATTTCTGATTTAAAATATATTAAAAATAAATTCTTTAATTTAAAATAACGGCTGCGGCGGTTAGCGCGCCACGTGGCGACCTCCGATTGGCTCCCGCGGTTCGGCGCAATCATTGCCAATGATTGCGCCGCCGCGCAATCATTGGCAATGATTGCCGCGGCGCGGATTCCGGCGCCGATCACTTAACCACGTCGGACGTGGTGGAGCCGTCCGATCGCCCGCTGTTAGGAGCGGGTGGCTGAGATCGCGTCGGACGGGAAAAAGGATCCGCCAGATCCTACCCGCGGTTGGATAGGCGCGCGGGAAGGCTTGATCAGAGCCGTTGATCGTCTGATCAACGGCTCAGAACGCGCAGGGTTAACCTGGGAGCCGAACCGAGCCCTAAAGGATATTTCTCGATTTTCTCTCAATTTAGTGGATCAAATTACATGAAATTTGAGATCTAAGTCCTAAACGCGAAGAGCATTCGTGGGGGATATATTTTGAGTTCTAAAACGCACTTATTGAAAAGCTATTTAACCCTAAGTGTTCTAAACTAGGGTTTGCGATATACCTCAATCCACACGATGGATTCGGGAGATCTTGGTCTTGTTGGACTCGTGGACTCCCCAAGAACAAGTTCCTAGTTGACCTTGAGCCTCGATTCGCCTTGGATCGATCATGAAGCGCCTTGGAACGGAAATAGCCTTGGTTCGCCGGATTTCGCCGCCGGCAAGCCTTGATCGTCGGGATTCGATGTGGGAAAGGTGAAGGAGTATCAAGAGAACTCTCACGCCAAGTTTCTCAAAACGAGAAGGGCTAGGGCTCAAGAATTTTGAAAAAGGATCCCTCATTCTTCTCTCAAACTCCTATTTAAACTCCTAGACCTAAGGGGAACGGTTAGGATTGCATTAGGAGGGAAAATGGGCGGTTTTAGGACGTGGGTTCCCATTCAAAACGAATGGGCATTGATTTGGCATTAAATAGGCTCTTAAACCCACTTAATTGGGTGATTAAGGCCTACTTAGAGCCATGGTTGACCAAGTCCACGTTTGACTTGGTCAAACCAGTCAAGGGGGGCCATGGGGATGAGGGATTGAGCCAAGCCAAGGTCCAAGTGCATCTAAACTTGATTTGGGCTCTAAATGGGCTAAGTGGTCAACCCTGGTTGACTTGGTCAACCGGGTTGACCTAGGGTCCAAGTCCAGGCTCAACAGACTCGACTCGACTCACTGAACCCATCGGAGAGGGTCTCGGGGTCTGGCTTGGTCAATTTGACCAAGTCAACCCTCCAGGCCCGGGTCTGGGCAAAATCGAGGTCAACAGGCTCTCTTTTTCTCCTAGTCTTTCCCGTTTATTTTGGGATAAATGCAACCAGTGGTTTTGTGTCCTCTTAGACCGAGTTGATACAATATGATTAAACATATACTTCTATCTAATCGAATACAAAACGCCTCCTTGTATGATACTCCTTAAATATTGTTTACTCATTTATATTTTACTAATTTTAGTACTTGACAACTAGGGGTGTCAATATTTGATACGACCCAAAATCTGGCCTATATCCGATCCAAAAAATTCTGAGTTCTGATCAACCTATTTTCCATACAGGCCAGGTTCATGTTTAGTAATCCAACACGATTATAAATTTGGGTCAGGGTTTGGGTTGCCAGGAAACCATAAAATGACACAGAATGATCCAAAAAAGCAGCTCACCCCATCGCTTGCTAATTCATCGTGACTGCCTGATTGCAGTCGCCTTGCATGTCATCCAGTTCTCCTTATGCCTTATCGCATGCCAGTTCGCCCAATTTTTCCCCTTAGTGGTCCCCTTGCCTGCATATGGCCTCAGTTTGCTTCATCACTCAGTCCATCCATGACTCCATCCACTATGCACCTCTTAGATTTGGTCTATGCGATCGTCTCCATATTCCCAAACATAGACACAGCGTCGGACATTGCTGCCCTCAAGGCTCAACCACTCAAGTTGGCTTCCCATATGTGCCCGAACTCACTGCTCACCCCATCGTTTGCTGTTGCGCTCGCCTGTCTCTTAATCAAAATGGGTCCGTGGGACGGGTCGGGTCGGGTCTGTCACGACCCGACCCGAGACGAGACGGATCCCGTTCGCACCGGGCCGCGACGAGAGAGACACTAACCAGGATCTAGCTTTGGAATTTGGTTCGGAACGGAACCTTCCAAATTATTTTAAACAAAACAGATAAACAAACACAGAGCTACTATGAATCATCAAATGCAGCGGAACAAAACATCTATCTTTTCTTTTCCTCAAAACAATCATTTACAAATATAGTACGTGGCTTTTAGACAGAAAGAAAGACAGAACAGAAAAGCCATGACTGTACAAAAATCAAAAGTACAAAAGTACCTATACTGATCAGACTCTGAACTAATCCTGGACTTCCTTCCCTTTCCCAGAACCTGAAAACCACCAGAAAGCAAGGGTGAGCTCAACAGCTCAGTAAAGCAACAAACCTCCAATCAAAATCCTTAGAATCGAAAAACCAAAACATCAGACAAATCCGTACAGAAATCAGAACGGAATCGGACAGATATCAAATCAAACAGAACTGTACGGAAACAGAAGTCGTATCAAATCAAAAAAGAAACAGAACAGATCAACATATCAGATCAACAGAATCAGAATCGTACAGACCATATCAGAACATAACAAATCATATCAGAATCATATAGTAGATATCAGATATTTAATTAATAGCTAAATTCCCTAACACTGACTGAATCTCATAGGATCCAGGCCCTTATGTCTCCTTTGTGCTCACGGCACCAGAACAGATCAGATGTGCTTATAGCACCAGAATACATATATAGTGCATATAGCACCTAAAACAGATTTTCCTCGGATCCGGAACAAAAACAGATATCAGAAGATTTGTTAATCCTAGTGTATGTGGATGACATACTTCTAACTGGTAATCATGCGGCTACTATTCAGCATCTCTTATCCAGCTTATCTGCTACTTTTCACATGAAGAACCTTGGCAAGATTTCCCATTTTTTAGGCATGAAAGTTACTCATGTTGCTCACGGGCTGCACTTATCCCAATCTCAATATGCTACTGAGATCCTCACACGAGCAGGTATGGCTGAATGCAAATCCATTTCTTCTCCAAGTCCTACAAAGTTCTTCAGTCTTTCGATTTCTGTTTTACCTCCTGCTCAAGCTGAATTGTTCCGTCACATTGTTG
>JADPUM010000755.1:0-25000 GCA_016618105.1 Dendrobium huoshanense | reverse complement strand
CGGCGTGGCCATTGATGGGCCGTCCGATTGCACTGACGAATCTGGTTGAACCAGAGCTAGAGAACTTCAAATGCTCATATCTTTCAAAATACTCAAAGAAATTGTACAAAATTTGAACTTTAGCTAGAGGGAAACATGATCTAACAATGTCTGGAGTTTGGAGGTTCCATGCATTATAGATTTGCTACAGTTTCAAATTGAAATTTAAACTTCAAATGGGCATAACTTACAATCCAACCATCAGATTTTCAACTTCTTGGGCTTGATGGAAAGATGTTAAGATCCTCTTAAACATTGTAGAAGATCTCAGGAGCTGGATTTGGCTGCATTTGAAATTATTCCTGAATCGCCTGATTCTCTCTTTAGATTCCTCTCTCTTCACCAAACAAGGCTTTGGAGGACTAGATTTTGGTGGGGGAAGGATTGGAAGGGCTAGGGGAAGGCCTGGAGAAGGTTTTTGAAAGTTTTTGGAGGCTGGAATAGCTTCTGATTATCGATTGAGTAAGAGAAGGCTTAAGTTTGAATTGCATGTAATTAGATATTTTCCCTATTTGAGCCACCCTAATGCATTTGGATGGCTGGGATCAACCAAGGGGCTTGCTGGGATGCTGCCATGTGTCCCTAGAAGTTTGTGAGAGCGGGGAATCAAAGGACAAGGGGTACATGAGGAAGAAAGGCTCTTTTTGTCCTTTGGGGCACACGGCTTGATCAAGAGCCATTTGATCTTGATCAAATGGTTGATAATAACCCTAAGAGGGTTCTAGAGCCTATATAAATAGCTAGAGAGGCTTAGGGATAGAGAGGATTAGATCAAGATGGGTTTTAACTATCTTTGACCCTCTTTGACAATTCCTAATGTTCATGTTGACTGTTTGACCAGTCAACATGCCACATAGGATGGTAAGGATTCATGAAAGAATGCCTTAAAATGATTTAGAAGGGTCCTAATGACTTAGGATCAAATGGTTGAAATTTGGAAGGATTTTTAAGGTGATTTAACCAAAATTAGTCTGTTGACTTGGTCAACTTTAACTGGTTTTGATTGGCCAAGGTTTGAGGCATGATTGGGCCATGAGTATGAGTTGATTTGAAGCTTAGAAAGGGTTTGATATGTTAAATGGGTTGAAATAACCCATTTAAAGCCTTAAGGGGCATTTGGGTCAATCTAGGTTGACTTGGTCAACCAGGTTGACCCATGGGGTGAGTCTATGTTGGACATGTTTGATTAGATATTTGGAGTCTGTTGGAGGTGGTCCTAAGGTCTGGGGAAGTCAAATCAGTCAAAATACCTATTTTTACCCTTAAGGGCCTAGTTGGTCAACCTAGGTTGAAATGGTCAACTAGGTTGACCCAAGGTCAGAGATTGGGTCTGATGGGTTTGATTTAATATTTGAAACTTGTTGGAAGTGGTTCCAAATAATTTGGAGGTCATTTGGTTTGAAATGGGCATATGAGTCCCTTAGGGGTATTTTGGTCAAAAAGGTCGAATTGGTCGACTAGGTTTGAATAGGGTAAGGGCTTGAGTCCAATGTATTCCTAATGGTGATTAGGATGCATTGGAAGAGGTTTTTGGGGTTTGAATTGAAAATGTCATATTGAAGTCTAAAAAAAACTTTAATATTGCCCTTAAAGGGCATTTTGGACATTTTTGGCCTAGTCAACTAGGGGTCAAGATGGATCTACCAAAGTGCAGTTTAATGTTCAATAAGTCAGGATTAAGGGTTTAGAAGTGATTGGAGGCTTTATAGAAAGTTCCAAGGTCAGGATCTACTAGGTGGCAGGTCCAGTGGCATATGTTATAAATATTTGAAGGTTTTATAGCCTCTAGATTTTGATTTAGTTTCTAAGGTTAGAAACCTCAGAATGGGCTCAATTTTAGAGGGTTGCCTCTAGAGACATATTCCATCAGTATGCAACTAATAGACTCTGAATCAGATGTCATTTGACTAGGTTTTGAAGTGTTTGAAAAATCCCAGAAAAAGGCTTTCAAGACTTGGACCTTTGGCCTTGAGTTTGAGTCTGGATTGATCTAAGATCTAAGTAGATCCTAAGGTATGGAATCTAGAAGGATTCTAAAGTCTAGTGGTATGGAGATTAAATTGATTTAAGGTTAGGATTGGTCCAAGTGACCTCATACAAAAATGAGGTCAACACAGACTTCCAATTTCGTGGCTTATTTACTCTTGTTGAGGTCAGGCAAGAGTATCGAGTCACCCCTATCCATTGTTCCAAAAGGAGCAGGAGGAGACGGGATTCTTTCACCTTTCATCCTGCTATTTGAAATGATCAGTCAGGTAGTTGGTTTTACTTACGTGGTTGAGAGAGCCTGACAGAGTCCTTGGGAGGCATTCCTCACCACTACTTTTTCTCTGATTGTCTAGCTCTGATCAAGCTGACATCAGACTTTACTAAGTCGAGAGAGCCCGACAGTGTCCTTGGAAGGCATACCTCACCACTCTTTCACCTTTTACCCTGTTGTTTTGACACGGCCAGGCAGGTAGTTGGTTTACTTTACCACTTTATTCTTTGCTCTCTCCTTGGCTCTGCCCTTACTACATTATAAGGCCAGGAGATGATCACCTTTTCACCTTCTATCCTGCTGTTACGATACGATCAGGCAGATAGTTGGTTTTCTTTACTACCTTACCTTATGGTTCTCTCCTTGGCTTTTCCCTTTGCCATAGGGTAAGGCCAGGAGAAGATCTCTGTTGCTTTCTTCCACCTCTTTTGGTGATCCTTTACAAGTTGTGTTCTAATCGGGTCTTTACTTGTCACATTAGATCAATGCCAACACGAGCGGTTCAATAGTTTGTTCGCTACTCCTGTTGGGGGTCCGTTTGTTGACCTAATTTTTCACCAGACCCAGGTCTTGGGTCAACCTGTTGACCAGGTCAACCAGGGTTGACCCAAATAGACCAAATCAGCCCTTTTGAGCCTAATTCAAGTTCTAATCAATGCTGAACCCAATTCAAGACTCAACCCTCACCCCCTTAACCCAATTGACTGGGTTGACCAAGTCAAGCCTTGACTTGGTCAACCCAAGTCTAAAGGAGTCAAATCAAACCCTTTAAAGCCTTTTAAACCCATTTAAGGCTCTAAATACATTCCTAATGGGCTCTAAGACTCAAACCACAACCAAGTATATTGATTTCACTCATATTAAGCTCTAAATCTAATCCTAGCCAACGGATATAGGGTTAGGGACTTTAAATAGGAAGAATTGAGGTGTTTTTTTTGTATCTTTTTCCTTTCTCTCTCTCTATAGATCTCTAGAGTACCTGTGATTTGTTTGGAGAGCTTCCACGACTTCCTCCCACATCCCTCAACCTAAATCCACCGGAGAAGGGCTGCTGGTGATGAGATCTCTAGCCAACCGAGATCAAATTCGTTCCAAAGCTTCTCCAGTCATATCCAAGGCCTTTCGAAGCTCGACTCCAACTAAGAAGTTGTGCGAGGACAATCTACAAATGCAGTCAGCCCTTATACACCCAAATCCATCCATAAACCAAGGTGAAAACTCAAACTCTAGTTTAGAACACATGGAGTTAATTAGCTTTTCATATATCGTGTTTTAGACCGCAAAACGCATACCACATGAATGCTCTTCATATCTAGAGGTTAGGTTTAAAATTTTATCAAATTCTATCATGTCGTTTGATAGAACGAGATGAAAATATGGATCCAAGGCTCGGGCTCGTCTTCACAGCAACTGGAGGATTTTGGGACCGTTGATCTACGATTAACGGTCACAAAGCCGTCAGTCCGCGGCTTAGACCAACCGTGTATCCGGATTCGTCGGTTCTGCAGGGTATCCGGCTCGATCTGAGCCGTTGAGCTACACAGTGTTAGATCTAACAGTAGTGGAAAGCCGCCGTTGTTTTAAGTGACGCGGGGCCTGCCGTGCCAATCATTGGCAATAAATGCATGATGGTGCAATCATTGCCAATGATTGGCTACGATTAGCACGGCCAATTGTACGCCGCCACATGGCAAGTCCGCCGCGGCCAACGACTTTTTTTTTATTTTAAATTTTATTTTTTAAATATATATTATTTAAATTAAAAAAATTACAAATTATATTATTATTAATACTATTATTATTTTTTTATATTATATTTTATTGTTATTTTTTTTAAATTATATTTTATTTTTAAATTATATTTTATTATTATTATAATTATAATTATTTCTATTATTCTAATATTATTATTATATTAAAAATAATATTATTATTTTAATATTATTATTATACTAAAAATAATATTATTATTTTAATATTATTATTATATTAATAATAATGTTATATTTTTTAATATTAATATTATATTAATAATAATATTTTTATTTTAATATTCTTATTATATTTAAAATATCATTATTATTTTAATATTATTATTTTAATAATAATCTTATTGTGTTGATATTATAACTATTATGTTAAAATTATCATTATATTTAAAATAATATTTTTTTAACATTATTATTATTATAACATTATTATTGTAATTAGTTTAAATCTTTAATAATATTAATAATAATATTATTATTTTAATATATTAAATATAAAAAAATTATCTTTAATTATTTAATCAATCATTCCTTTTAATTATTTTAATTAATTAAATTATTTAAGTTTTCTAACTAATTAATAATTAAATATTTAATTTAAATAACTCCTTAAATCATAATAATTATTATTTCATTAAATTATTAATATATATATATATATATATATATATATATATACAAATATCATTTTCCATATTTTATTCATTAATAATTATTCACTTATTTTTAAATTATTTTTACTAATTGATTATTTAATATTATTTAATTAATAAAATAAAATTAAAATCTTAATGATTTAATTAAAATTTTGTTATTATATTTTAAATTACTTTAAAATTTTCAGAAACATTAATCTCTATTTTAATTCCATTTTTTTATTATTATTATTTTTAAATCTTAATCATTTTAAAATTATTTTTAAATTATTTTAAATTATTTTAACTTAAAAAATTTATAGCTTTCCCGTTTTAAATCGGATTTCGACGCACAATACCTTGAATTTTTTAGAAAAATATAAACTTTTGTTTGAAACTATTTTGTGGATTCAATTCTGCCTTTTCTGGATTATTTTCTGTATTACCTAATTACTTGATTATTTGAACAATTATTTAATTATTTTAAAACTAAAAAGATATTTTTGAAATACAAATTATTTTGAAACCTCCCTTGGTGGAAGGTGGATCTCCCATACCTATGCACTGAACTATTTTCAAATTACCTTACTTTCAAACTTATATTATTATATATTCTAATATTTAGGTATTTTAAAATTGTTTTAAAATTAAATATTATTTAAATCTTCTACTTTTGGGAGATCCATTTGGTGAAATTTTAAACTTAGACTATATATGTGAAAAGCATTCATGTGGGAAGGATTATTGGGTGATTGTGTCTCAATCATTCACTAATCACTTCATTAGGCTTGTTTACTTAGTGTTTCGTAGTCCTTGCATGTATAGGTTGCACAAGCATTTAGCCTAGGCTCTCCTAGATCTAAGGATATGTTTGGTGTGTTTATGTTTGCTGCATTTCCATCTATGTTGTGCCTAAGGGCTAGTTTAAAACTCAGTTTACTCCTGTATAGTATAGTGACACCCTAAGGACAATAATTAAGGACCGTCTAACGAACTTAGAATATTTCTAGTAGCTAGGATAGATCCTGAATTGCTATGAAACTTTAAACACTAGAACTTAGTGACATATGGAACCCCCTAGAATTTCCTAGGAATTTTTAGGACTCTTAAGAGCACTTAATTAGCAAGCCCTAACTTACCCGTTAATTAAGCCTTAGAAACTTCAGAAAATTCTAATAAATCTATTTTGGATAAGAAAAATACCCATAATACCTCAAATTCTTCAGAATTCAATCCTTAACCTTAGATAATTAGGGTCCCTTTTTTGGACATTAATCTGACCTTTAATGTAATCTTAATTGAAAATTACCTTTTTGCCTTAATTAAATCTTTAAAAATTATTAAAAATTCCAAATCTTTCCCAAATACTTGGGAACACCTCCTTAGGTCATTTCTGAGGGTGATTCCAACTAGTTTGGAGATAAATTTGGTCAAAAACCCCAAAATATCCCTGATTAGACAATTTTGATAATTCCTTTAATTGCCCCAACTTCTAAAAATCATAACTAATTACAAAAAACTCCAAGATTGTCAAACTAAAAGGAATTTAACTCTAATTTTGGTCTAGTATTTACTAAAAATATTAGGTGTCAAGAAATCAGGTTGGATTGGAAAGTCAACTTTTCGTTCAACCATAGCCTATAGTCTAGGACCCGAAATTTCTAAAATTCATAACTGTGCATAGGAAACTCCAAATTCAGCTAACTCAAAGCATAATTACTCATATTAGGGTCTAATATTCAATTAAAATATTAGAAGCCCCAAGACTAGCCTAATTCTTATAGTGACCTTTTGGACCCCCTTTAGCCTAGTGTATAGGTGGACCTCGGACCTCCTAAAATTCACTAATGTAATTTAAACTTCAAATATCATTACCCTAAGTATTAAAATTGATCCACACATTAAATTAACTAAAATTGATCTTAATTCACTAATATTTGAACTTTAAATAAAACTCCCTTCTTATACCTACAACAAACCTGGACAGTAGGCAACTTTTACTAACTACACAATTTAGGATCTACCCCAGCCACACAGGCCTCTACACACACTGTAGAATTATCTTCTAGGGCACCACTTCTAGACTTTGGCTAAGCCGGTGTTTACTTTTCCTGTTGTGTGCTAAGCTTTTCCAGGCTTTCACTACATGTTGTGATTGAAATTCTACTAGTGTGTTTGCTTACTTTTACTGTACTCTATGATTTAATGTGATTGCACAAAAGACTACCCATAGGTTAGGATCGATTTTGATACTAATAATGTTTTATGTAGGTGGCCATGCTCATGCATTGCTAAATAAAAAAGGGTGGCAATAATCATGATTTAAATTCTAATGATGTTTTATGCAAGCATTTCAAAAATTGCTCAACCCCCCTAAATAAATGAGGGCTAAAATAAAAAATCATCATAAATTACTACAGGTGCTCCAGAACTGCTTAGCCCTCAAAATAATTAAGAGCATGACCAAGTGTGGCGCTGATGAGTATTTTTATTTCATATAAACTGCTTGTGATGTAAACTGCTTGGGATGATTTTTATTCGTATAACATTGCAGGAGAGTCTAGAATTTACTTCTTTCCATTAATGTAATCAATTGTAATATTGGTATCGAGTTGTGAAAGTGCATCTTTGAGTGGGGATATATAGATCCAAAGGTTGGATTCCTAGAAAGGTAAGGACACCCACTATAAGGATGGTCCTTTTCTGTTCAGGAGTCCAAATTTGGATCACTTCACTACCTGAGGTGGGGGTGAGTTTTCTTATCCACCCTGGGTATTCAATTACAACAAATCCAAGTAGCTCGAAGAGGAGGAGACCCAGGAATCCAAGGAAGAGAAGATCAAGGAGCCGAAGACCAAGAGTATCCCACTCAAAGTCACTTGCGTCTGTTCTAGGATTAGAAATCCGGGTTGTTGGCAGTGGTGCCCGAAAACTTTATTTTTTGCAGACCCTGGTTTGTAATTAAGGGCAGTTGGCCTATGGATATTTAATTAATTAATTTGGTTATTTATTATTATTTGATTTGATGTTGATTGTGCATAAGTTGTATGGTTTTCTTAGTTTCTTGGAGTCATGCATGCTGCTTTTGTTTTAGCCTGGACCTTGTTAGGCTCTCTAAGGATTAAAATATTTTCTACTCATAACTAATATTCAAAATTTTAATAATTAAATAATTTAGCAACCTAATGACCTTGGGAACTACCGGAATCATCCGGGGACGCATGCATTTTAATGCATTCTCTCCCTCATTCTATAAGACACTTCCCAGCCTGCGGTTAGCGTCCAGATAATCTGACCTATGAGGATGAGGTGCTGGATCTGGGGAAGTCTAGTCTTTTCTAAAAAAATTATTTTATAAGCCTTTTTAAAATTTCGTGCATACCTGATTTGGATACTTTAACTACCATGTATTTCATTAGAAACTAACTAAATCAAAATTTTAATTGCATTAGCTCTAGGAGCATTCACCCTACACAAGTCTGGGGCCAATTAGAAGAGTCTATAGATGTAGGCCCTACTTCCAATGAACTATAACATACCTACCCATCTTTCATAAATGATTGGATAGCATGGATTTTATATGACTAGGTGGTTAGCTGGCTCCCTAATCCAGGCCGGGGTAAGTCCATGTTTTGTATTGCATTAGTTAGGACATGGGTGTTAGTGTTGTGTGTAGAACACTAAACCCACTATCTAGGGTTCAAGGCTACTACTATCGGTGTCTCGTAGTACGCCTCATCGGTAAGTAAGTTCCATTTTCTTCAAGGACTGTAAACCCTACCTATATGCGTCACATGGATGACGCCACCTCCATCTTTCTCTCCTATAAGCATGAGTGCATAATTTATTTCTTTTCTCCAGTTTCTTCTCACTACCTTAGTCTGTTCGGATGTTGATATGAGCCGTTTATGTTGACTAAGCTAGTTTGAGCCCTTCTTCTCCTTTTCAAGAAGATTTCCTAATCTTCTCCCAATGTGCCAATCCCAATTGGGAAGTATAACATAGAATCCTTAATCGAGAGTATTATTCTCAAGCCCCGGTTTGAGATGTAATTAACCATGGGGGCTTGCTCCCGTGGGAAACCCAATCCCACTTTCAAATAAACCTCACTCGATCTGATGTATCAGGTGGGGGAAACCTGTTGTGATGATCAGATCGTATATATTATTACCCATCGGGGTGTGCTGGTGAGAGCCGATAACCATCAATGGTTAATCATATGTGTGATCGAATCTACCCTCCCATTGGACATACCGTTCCCCGATAGGAGTTGCCCCTTTCGAAGGTCTACAGGTTTGTATGACATATCGTCCGAGATGAACTCTTGGTACGAATGGCTCTGTTGGGTTCGTACAACGGATCATCTAGGATGAAATCTTTGTACGAATGACTCTGTTGGGTTCATACAACAGATTGTCTGGGATGAAATCTCGGTACGAACGATTCTGTTGGGTTTGTATGACTTGATCGTACGGGACGAACCATTGGTATAAATGGTTCTAACTTGGGTTCATACTGGTTCTTATCGAATGAAATTTTCATATTTTGAACTATTCGTACAGTACGATATACGATCATACAGGACGATCTGACTTCATAAAAGTTGAAATTTTTAGTTTTTGGACGGTTTTTCTTGTCCTTTGAATATAAGGGTCCTAAAAATAAACTTTTCAATTAAGCCTATATGAATTTCTTCTTGAGAGTGGAAGGGAGACTGATAAGGGAGAGTGTTTGGAAGTGAGTTGTGTGAGATCCTTGTAGAGAAAATTGTGAGGGGATTCAAAAGGTTATCCAAGTATGAGGATTTCATTGTTTGTACTTCATGTCTCTTCCCAATCTCCTTGAAGACTTTTGATAGAAGATCTTTGAAGAAGGTCCTGTTCTCTGCCATCATTGGGAGGGTGAAAAAGGATACTGGGTTCTTTACCAACACCATGAAGGTTTGAAAAGATGAGTGGGTTCCCTGCCTTCACCAGGAGGGTGAAAAAGGACGTCAATTCTCTGCCTTCACCAGGAGGATAAAAAAGGATGTCGGTTCTCTACCTTCACCAGGAGGGTGAAAAAGGACGTCGGTTCTCTGCCGCACCAAAATTTGGTGGAAGAGAGTTTGTAAAGGCTTCTCTGCTTTGTTGTGGGGGCTAAAGGAGAGTCACTCTGATATAGTGCAATAACTAGAGAACGAGTCTCTAGGGAGTGGATCTAGGTCATGTTTGACAGAACCACTATAAAATCTGGTGTTCTCTATTCTTGTTTTTACTTACTGCATTTTCTTACTGCACTGCATTTTATTTTTCTGTGGTTGAAAAGCATCAAAAATTAACTCTGTTCATACAGTACGATTGGATATCGTATAGTACGATTTGCTTAGGTTTTTGATTAAAAATTTTCAAAATTTTAAGAGTTATTTTTAAAAGTACCAATTCACCCCGCCTCTTGGTTAGCCTAGGGACGTAATTAATAGGTCTAACATCCTATTCGCACTTTCAAGCATCGCAACACTTCACAATGTTGTAACACCAAAAATCAACATTGTACCGCCAAAATCTCATGAAAATTTCATAATAATTCAATGCCGGAGCATCGACCTTGGAAGCAGCACAGCTCTAGATGATGTAAGAGAGCACCGCAACACCAAACTTTTATAGCACCGCTGAGGAAAAGTTAATAAGGAAAATAAGCACTTCACTAGATCAGTAACCCATCTTGTCTGATAAGTAATGCTAGGTTAGCCCAATGCAGTGTTAAGGTGCTAGTTCAAATTATAACGTAGCGGTGCCATCTTGTCGAGCACCATGGTGCCATCTTGTCGAGCACCACGGTGCCATCTTGTTGGGCACCGCGACACCTGAGCCATTTTTGTAATAAGTGTAAATAATTTATTTTTTTTATGTGTGAGCGTGCTAAAGTTCTAGTTTATTTTCTTAGAGAAGATGCTAGAGGAGAGTATTGTACATACTTTAGAGTGGGTGGCTAACATTATAGTGAGCAAGAAAATATTTTAAGATGAAAGGAATGCCGAGAGTTAAGTTTTAAGAGGAGATTCACTTTAGAAAGGATTCATCTACTTGATCTATTTGAGATCCATTATTTTGAGTGATATCTTATTTCTCCTTTTTCTTTTACTTTCTTTGTTGAGCAATGAATGAAAATTGTATTATTTTATTTTTATTCTATTGCTAGCTAAAATCATAGTTTTGGATTAATGATGTAAAAACCTAAGTAATTACTCATATATAATCTTGTGCTTTAAATTATGAATGATTTTTTTAATCTCTCTCTCTCTCTCTCTCTCTCTCTCTCTCTCTCTCTCTCTCTCTCTCTCTCTCTCTCTCTCTCTCTCTCTCTCTCTCTCTTTCTCTCTATCTCTTAATTTAATCTATGTAGTGATGATATCCAGAATTAAAACCTAGTATGATAGAATGCCTCGATGGTGAAATATTAGAATAATTAGGAGAATTGGAATGAAATATTTGCATGCCTACACATAGGATGTTTAGTCTTCTAGGGTCTATGGGGATAGAACAACTATAGGAAGGTCATAAATCTTTCTTCACATTCTTACAAGCTTGACAGATATCTAAGGATACACATGCTCTGATTTATAACTAATTTAAGAGTTTACTTAGGAAATCTTATGAGATTTCACTATCATTAGTCTAAACTACTTTATCTATTAGTATGTTCACTTTTCTTTTGCAATTGTCATTCTAGATAGAATACAACCCTAATTTCATTATGTAGGATAATTTTTGAAGCTTTTAGTAGACAGTACTAGAATAATTGTGTGAAGCAAAACACTTTCTCGTGGGATCAACACTCTCTTATAAACACTTATATTACCTGATTAACATGCGAGCTTGCATTTTTAGTAGGGATTTATATTTGAATACACACAAGCATAAACCAACACAAACTACCTACATCATCCCCACAAACAGTATCCATAAAAAAAAAAATTTAAAACTTTTTTTGGATTTGAGTGTCTCTTTAATGTAATCAATTTTCCATATGATTATACTATTGTTTTAGGTTGTTATTTTATAAGTCATTTGCATCAATTTTCTTGCGACATCTAGAAATTATAAGTTGAATAGATTTCCTCATCTGCACATCTCATATAATACTCTTAAAAACTTTTAAGAAATACCAACAAATGATGTTTAAGCATGGTATTTATAAAACTTAAATAAATGGTAATTAGCTTTCCTTGCTAAATGATAATTAGGCTTCTTTATTAAATGGTATTTATAAAACTTTTTAAAATTATCAACAAATATATATTTCAAAAGATTATAAAAAAAGTTCATTTGTAATATTAAAAATAATTTCAAAAATTTATGTCAGTATATTCAATATGTTTGCATAATGTGTATATTCTATGAGTTAATAACTCATGAATGCCAAGATGCATGGATAATAGACATGTAATGAGTGTATAGTGGTATTACAATGATTTATGACTTTATGAAGTCCTGGCGAGTATACTGAGCAAGTTATGGAGTTCTTTAGGTGAATAGTTTTGATGGATATGTGAATATGTAAGTATATTAGTAAGTTTAGTAGCATAAAATCGAGGTTTGAGTTAGAGTTTCATCGGAGGTGACTTACAGATATTGGATTATGATCGTCGCAAGGCTTTGGGCAAGTCTTGGTTACATTGAATCTTTGTTGTAAATGATGCATGGAAAAAATTTCATAACCAGCAATTTATTGAACCCGATTTAATCTCTAGCTTATGATGATAATTAATCTCATTCCATGAAAATAAATAAAAATATATTAAGAAAATGTATTAAATACTTAATATATGATTCAAGCTAAATATGAGAATTGAATAGTTATGATTTTTGTTGGAATCTCAAGCATTTTTTTAATGCATCTTAGTATGGATTAATATATATGGAATTTCAATTTATAGAAATTTTAGACAATCTTTGTTTTGTGGCAACGTGTATATATATATATATATATATATATATATATATATATATATATATATATATATATATATATATATATATATATATATATATATATATATATATATATATATATATGAATATCTGAAGTCAAAGTTCGTAGATATATAATAGATTGTTATTTGAATTGAAAAACTAATAGATGAATTTGTCAAGGGAGTCAAATATTTCATTTACATGACATTTTAATTTTCTTCATTTTTATCATATGGGAAATCTAAGTGTCTTTATTCAAAGCACAAAAATTAAGCCTACCTTAGACCCGATGAGTTTACACTAGATTTATATCATAGAGGATTTCTACCAAGTTATTAGTTTTGAACTTTATGTGGAGAGTATGAGATAAATTTAGACTCTTAATGTGGTTCTTCAACAAATTTTAAAACAGTAGAAAAAAAATACAAGGACATATGAAGAGATGGATATTTGATTTAGTTGGCTTGTAATTTAAGTTTCATTTGGGATAACTTTCTTAATACTTTCAAAAGAATTTTTCTCATACAAAAATTTTAAATTCAAAAAAAAATTGTACTAAAAAGTTACTTTAGAATGCAATCAAAAAGTTGTCCCAAACGAAGCTTTAGTCAACATACAGAATGGAATTGACGAGGGAGGAGCAAGCGAGTGAGAAGGGGGAAGCAACGAGAGACTTGAGGGAGCTGGACGAGTGCTAGAAGTGCTCGAGTGAGCTCTGCGAGCGCATGTGGGACCGCCTGAGGCTAAAACATGGAGTGTGAGTGAAGGCGAGGTGCTCAATATTGGCTTTGAGGACTTCAAATCAGGAAGTGTTTCTGGTCGGACAACTTGCATAAGAAGAGGAAGCTATACAAATCTTTCACCAATATTATCTTGATGGATTATTTTGTTCTTGTTTTTCATTCTTACAAGGTAAAATCCTATTCTTGCTGTATTATTAATCGTTATAACTCACGGGTTTTCATTGTGGTTGAGATTATTCTATATTGATTGAATGTATGAACATATAAATATTTGGGTTCTCCTTTTCAAGATAGATCTAATTAACCTAGTGTTTTTTAATTTACATTGAAGATTTTATGCTCAGAATGTAGTGGTTAACTAAGTATTATTTCAAATAATTCTTAATAAAAATAATGTCCATGGATATTAGGAATTATATTAGATTATATTTTGATATTTATTTGCATAAATTATATGAAATTATTAAAGTGTATTGGACAAAATCAATATTATCATTATGAAATTAAAATAATGAAATGATTTTATGATAATTGAATTATAGAAGGGTATTAAGAGTTTTATGAAACTATGATCAATAATAATTGAGTTGCGAAACTTTCAAGTAATTCATGGCTGTTCAGAGTTAATTATGAAGTATACATTAGAGGAAATTCCTAAAATCACTGGCGATACATTTATACGTAAATTTGTTATTTTGGTTATTTAGCAATTGAAATTCTTTAAATTGATGTGCCATGAATTGAAAGCATATTAATCTATATTCTTATGAATTTAGCATTATAGAGCTTCATATGTTGGAGCAAGAAGATCAGTGCATGATCGAATGCAAGGATGTTTTTAGTCTTTGTTGGTAGGTGACTCTTTCTTAGGTAAGGGATAAAAATTAGCTATCTTTCTTAGGCATGTATCCCTTGTTACTCATTTATATGCTTTTCATTATTGATAATAAACTATAGAATATGCTATATCTCTTCTTAGTTTTTCATTTGATCATATTGATATATTGTGATTATTAGCTTTGTCATGCTACTTGTTATATAAATTATTTAAAAAAAATTATCTATGTAGTTTTGATTAATGAGAAATAACTATTTCCGATATAAATCATTATTTATGTTGATATGTAGATGAGTTATCATGTTATAACCATGCATGAGTAAGAACAATTACTAAAATATAAAATCTATATAATATATACTTGTGTATATGATGTTGTAATATTAGTAATACTCTTATGAATGTTTGTTAGTGCGGCCAACAAATCCATAGAGTAATTTCTCACAGGAGAAATCATTAAATTTTCATGAAATTGGTTCTTATCTTCCCTAGTTTTAAAGTGTCATAGTAAACTAATTGTATATATGAAAAAATACATTTAGGAAGAATAGAATGTAGGGATTTTAATAAATTTTATTATATAATAATTTTTTTATTTTTTAATTGAGGTGTTCAATTGGCTTATTTATTTGGGCAAAATTTAAACTAATGATTGTTAAGAACATTATAAGTCAATTAAGCATCGCTAAATACAAATTTTAAATTAAAAAAAGTCAACAAAGAGCCAGTCCAATCAGCAAAAATTTATGACGGTAGCTAGGGGTGTCAATATTTGACACGACACGAAAACCCGACCCGGACCCGACCCGAAAAATACGAGTTGGACCCGACCCGGTTTCAAAACGGGTCGGGTTCGGGTTCGGGTTCCAAAAATCGACCCGTTTGAAAAACGGGTCGGGTTCGGGTTGACCCGACGGGTTTCGGGGTCAACTCGCCAACCCGCTTTCTCGCGAGCCTGTCGCGACCCGCCAACCCGCTGCCCGCTGTAGCCTGTCGCGACCCCCCGCGACCCAGCTGGTCGCGACCCAGCGCGACCCCGCTGTCGCCAACCCGCGCCAGTAGGCGCGACGTCGCGACCGCGCAAGACCGGCGACCCCAGCGCGCACCCCGCGTGACCCGCGACCCCAGCGCGACCGACGACCCCGCGTGACTCGCGACCGTGCTCGACCGACGAACCCCAGCGCGCGCACCGCGTGACTCGCGACCCAAAAGCGACCGGCAACCCCGCGTGACCGGCGACCGCGCGCGACCCTGGCGCGACCGCACGACAGTTCCTGGGTCGGGTCTGGTCAACCCGGCAACCCGCCGTGTCGGGTCCGGGTTCGGTTTTCCGACCCGTTTGTCTACCCGGGTCGGGTTAGGGTCGACCTGTTTGAACCCGGGTCAGTTCCGGGTTCGACCCGAACCCGACCCGTGACCCGAAATTGACACCCCTAACGTTAGCAAGTTGTCTGTTAAACGGATTGCTTGCTACATTAAGACTATTATTATTTTTTATGTTTTATTTACTTTTAAACTAATAAATTTAATTATTATGTAAATTAAATTAGCTAAATCTGCTATCTCTAATTCTTCTGTTTCTCAGGAATCATAACACTCCTTCGGTCTAAGGAGCTCCCTTTCTTCCATTAACGCCGGTGCTGACGGGAAACTTAGGTTTCGATTGGGTAGGGCAATGTCACCGAATTTTAGGAACGAGCCCAAGGAGAAGCTCGTTGTCTTGGAGGATGTGCCACGCTTTGCGGATTGTATTCCTGACTTGCCTGTGAGTTCTCTGCAAATTTAATTTTTTTTTTAACTGCTGATTGCAGTTATTTCACTATGATATGAAATGATTTTGCAAGCAATTCTGGATAGATAATACCTATATAAAATTTGATTTTGGAGGAAGATATCTTTGGAAGATTCATTTTTCTTGAAATTAATCCGATTATGCCAAACAATTATTTCGTGTTACTATAGCGTTACTGATTGGACAGTTTTACATTGACTGGACAACTGAATGGACTTGCAAGTCTTCCGTTAAAGGAATAACTTTGTCTAATATTAAAATTTTATTTTATGATAATTATATAATTAAGTTTTTAATAATACATACTTTAAAAATTTGCCCTATTTATTTTTTGTCCTGTTGACATGCCAACAAAAATTGCCTCTTATTTAGGGGCTGTTTGGTTGCCTGAAAAATAAATGCAGTGTAAAGTAAATGCAATGTAAAGTAAATGCATTGCATTCTGAATGCTTTGCACCTGTTTGGTTGTCTGCGAAAAAACGCAGGAGAATTCTTTCCCTTGTTTGGTTTGATAGATCCATAGTAAAGTAAAAGCGATTTTTTTATAATAATTTATTTCAACATTACAAATAATGTATTTATAAAAACAATGTATTTATAATAATTAGTATTATTTGATGTTATAAAATATAAATTAGTGTGTTTATTTATTGCAGGATCTTATTATAATTTTTTTAGATTATAAGATATAAAATTATTCTGTGCATTAATTTAGCAATCTGTTGAAATAGACAAAAATATAATTATGTTAGAGAAAAATTTTAATCTAAAATTCTTTGAAAATTTAAATTTTTTATGTTTCAAGTAATGTTTTTACGAAAAAAATTTGCAAAAAAATTAAATTTTCAATCTGATTTCTTTCTTTAATTTAGCAAAAAAAAAAAAATTTCATTCAACAATCAATTAAATCACATAATTTCTATTCATAACATGTAAACAACAATAATGAAAATTTATAAATAAAAAATAAAAAATAAAAAATACCCATTGTTCTTACTTATAATTACAACAAAGTAACAATAAACGATTTTTTGTAATAACATCTTAATAGATATGTCAATATGACAAGTCCAAAAACTATTACAAACTTATGAAGCGATTCTTGAAAGAATATTACAAGCACATAGAAATTGCCCTGTGTGGCTAGTTGATACATACATCCTGACAAAATTTTAATTAAATTATGTCTAGAAAAAAATAATTTGATGCAAATTCATAAGGTACAACTTTTCATGTCTCAAGTTAATTTTGGAAAAATGATTCTATAATGAGAAGAACTCTTGGTTTTTTAGCTACAGAATTGTTGACTTCAATCATTACTGAAAAGGTTGCCTTTTATAGCTTTGGTGTTTTAGTTCTCGAAATTATGTGTGGAAGAAAGAATTTAAATCCTTCTCTGTCCGAAGAAGCTGTTCAGTTAATCGCTCTATTAGAAACATTTAAGATCAGTTCATTGCCAGATTTTTTTTCTGAATAACAACAGAAGCATTCGGTGTGATGATGAAGATGCAATTAAGCTTTTTGGATTAGCTATGTCGTGTTGCATGACATACTTTCAATATTGCAACTGGCTCTGAAAGCAAGTCAACTACTTGAGCAAACAAAACTGAGTGAACTCCACACAAGCATTGCCATAAGCCTCTCAGAGCTTGAGATGTTTACTGAAGAAGGGGAGCGTGTGTCTACTCCAAGGAGAAAAAATGCCACCAATGAAAGAATGGAGGATCTTGTTGGTGCTCCATTGGATGTTAAGGATGCTCTTGTGTCTCTATTTGACCACAATGATCCTACACTTCAAAGGAGAGTTGTTGAAACATACATCCGCAGACTGTACCAGGTAACTATAAAATTCTGGTCCATGTACCAGTTTTGTCTTGCTGAAGCTCCACACAATACTCTTCTTCGCCTATTTGATTTCATTTTTTTCCCTCTTATTGTATTGAATGTACTGTGCATCTTCAGCTTCTAACTCAATGCTTTTTTCAGCCCTATCTTGTGAAGGGTAGCATTCGTATGCAGTGGCATAGATCTGGTCTCATTGCTTAATGGAAATTTTCTGAAAAGCATATAGAGAAAAAAATTGGCCTGAGGATACAATGCCTGTCAGCTGATACCAATTGTTGGGTATTTAAAAATATGTTTAAGTATAGCTAAGAAGTAACATGACATAAACAGAAAAAAAAATTGATAGGAAATGAAAAATAAACTTTAATAAATAATAAAAGATGGCTATAGAAACTGAATATTTCTATGTAGAAAAAACATGCACCTCACCAACAAAAAGACTATTTCTATGTAGGAAAAATATGCACCTCACCAACAAGATCAATGCAAATAACTTTGTCTAAGCCAACTTCCCTACATGATGGTTATATAACAGGCTAAGATTACACTGTTTAAGCTTTTCTCTGCTCAGCCTAGAATAACATGAAAGTGTGTGCAATCCGTTAATTCATTATGCAAATTAACAACATGGAATAACAAGAAGAACATGACGTAAATCAACAGTATCACACAATTAAGGACCAATATTCTAGAAATTGAAAAAATATTGGAGGACAATAGCTAGGATCAAACTCCTTGCAAGATTCAGTCATGGAAAAAATAAAGAAATTACGATATCTAGCATTAACTGCAAGTTAACCAACCTTTACTTAATCATGAATCTTTGATAGCTTGATTTTATCTAAGGGTTTGTTTGGGACGGCATTCTTGATGCTTCTTAAAGCAGCTTTCTAGTATAAAAATTTAAATTTTTATACTATAAAGTTGCTTTAAGAAGCATAAAAAAAGCCATCCCAAACGAATCCTAAAGCTAACCTTGAATTTCTATTGCAAAATTATAATGATAAAATTAAAGTTCTTCCATTCTAGTTGGAGTTATAGTTAGCATAAAATAACCAAGGAACAAGCTGTGAGCTTCTCAAACATCTTCATGGACCACCAAGCATTTTATTAACTGCAAATAACAATCTTTAAGTCTTTGCCATGTCAAAAATGGAAAATAAATCGATAGTGTATTACAAGAGAGAAAAGTGAAAAAGAGGAAATGATGAGAAATTGAAATATATAAGAAGAAAACACAAGTTGCTGTCCAACAACTATCATCTCAATGCTGTCACCATTCTTCCATATTCCATTAACTATACTATTACACCATGAAAGATGAGAGAAACAAAGAAAGGGAAGATCTGATTATATTTCTCAGTGAATCAGTTCAGTCATTGCAATAGTTAAAATAATAGCACTGCCATACAAGAATGACTATCGCTTCAGTCTTCACCGTTCTGCGAACGGGATCGCAATAGCATCCAAATCGAGCAAGTCCCAACACAAACTATAAACGGGTAATGCTAATCCATGCACTAGATGGAAATTGGGTAGAATAGTTCTTAGGGCTGCGATTTACATAGACAAAATAAAAACTTTATGAAGATGAAATTCCACAGTAATCCAGGTCGGTACAGATCCTAACCCTAGAAACAATTTTAACCAAGGATTTGAGACACAGATCCTCGGAATCCATGAGAAAGGAAAATAAAATAAAAGGGATCAGAAGGAAAACTAGATTTCGGGAATCAAATTTACCTCGTACTCATCCTCCAAAATCAGCCTTGAGGTTCTTGCCATCCTGCCTCCGAAGCCCATCGAGGCGTCTTCTGGTCGTATGAATCGGTGAGCTGTGAGAGGCGTCTTCTTTGGCTTCTAGAGAGGGAGACATCAACTGTTGGGGATTTTGGAAGAGAGCCGGGGAGAGAGTGGGAAGAACGGAGAAGAAGAGGAACTTATAAGCTCAGCTTCCGCGACACCATGGCTATCGCGCGACGGAATTTGTAACCCGCTCAACTTGAGCGGCTTTCGAAGTCGCGGGATTCTACTCCGCTAATACACGATTAATGCTTCGGACGACTTCCTTATGTTCCGCTTAAAAATAACCAAACACCCTAATTTAAGAAATACAGGTAATTACATTACTTTACCCTACTAATACTGTAAACCAAACATCCCCTTAATGCTATTCATTTTTATATTTATTTATAAGAAATGGGGGCGGGCTAGCCTTCAGGAGAAATGTCACTGGTTTCACCAGCACACAGTGGGTATATTTTTATTGAGAAATTATTAACTGTAGAGTTCGGACATAACTTGCGTTCAATCTCCAATTAAAATAGGAAAAGTTGACGGTACACAGCATGTTTACAACCTTGTACACACTGTGTGTATATTACACACTATATACATGTGATGTGGTCCTTTCCGATTGGAGTCCGGATGCCGTCTGAATGTCCGCGTTCGGACTTCGTACGAAATAATTTTTTAGAGAAAAGAGGCAATATTGTGGCGCCAAAGAAAAATTATGTCATCTCCGCCCATCGAGCTTGAAAGAATGTCATTGAAAACTAATAGGATAGGATGGAGTGAGTTAAAAATTTTAGAGTTTATTCCAATAATTAACATCAGGCATGAGGCATGCAATATTAATAATACAAGAGGCACCTTTTATAACATAGTACTAGTGTAATAAATATCATCAAGTCTTTAAGAGATTTATAGTGTGTCGATGCTCATGATAATTTATATGGAAACAATAATTAACACATTTTTATATTAGCATATACATGTTCAACCATATTTGTTGTAATTATTCATATCTTAAGTATTTATCTCATCAGTTATTTATCATTTTATTTTTCTATAATTTATGTATATTTATAATCGATTTTATTATGACACCCTAAAATTGTGAAGATAAGTACAAACTCGTGAAAATCTAATGATTTTTGAAGAGTTGTCACTCTATGAACCTCTTAGCTTGATTAGTAAATATTCATTAGGATTTTACTTAAAATACATATATCATATATATGCATACTTAAATTTTCATTATATTAAAAGTTCTTTATGAGGATTATATTATGATCAAATTCTGTTAAATATCAATATAAATATGATTTATATCACAATAGTTATTTCTTAATAATTAGGGGTGTCAATATTTGACACGACACGACAACCCGACCCGGAAAATCCGGGTTGGACCCGACCCGTTTGATAAACGGGTCGGGTCCGGGTTTGCAGATTCAACCCGTTTAATAAAACGGGTCGGGTCGGGTTGACCCGGCGGGTTGCCGGGTCAACCCGAAAACCCATTTAATTTAAAAAAATGAATTTCCCGCTCAATCCCGCTGCTGCCCTCTGCCCCTGCCGTGCTGCCCGCTGCCCGCCTGCCCGCCTGCCCGCGTGCCCCGCGCTGCCCAGCTGCCCCGCGTGCCCGGCTGCCCCGCGCTGCCCACGTCGCCCGCGCCTCGCTGCCGCGTGCCGCGCGCCTCGCTGCCGCTGCCGCGTGCCGCCGCTGCTGCGCCCGCGACGTCGCCGCTACCGCGCTGCCGCCACTGCCTCGCAGCCGCGAGTGAAAAAACCGGGTCACGGGTCGTGTCGGGTCAACCCGTGACCCGCTCGGGTCGGGTCCGGGTTGGAATGTTCGACCAGTTTATAAAAACGGGTCGGGTTCGGGTTGACCCGTTTATATAAGGGTCGGGTCGGGTTCGACCCGAACCCGACGGGTTGACCCGAATTGACACCCCTATTAATAATAAAAATAAGAGAAATAATGATTGAATTGGTCCCCTAACTTTTGTTGAAATATCAAAAAAGTCCTCCACCATATAAAAGTACCAATTTGGTCTTTAAATAGAGACCAAATTAGTCCTTCCTTAGGATCATTTAGGTTTATAGTTAAATAGTCAAGGAAATAAAATAAGACTTTTAAATAGATGGGGATCATTTTGATCTTTATCTTATAAAAATAATAAAGATGATTCCTCAGCAATTTTTGTGATGAGTAACTTGGCTGAGCTCACTATCTTTTCATATTAATATGAACAGATAAAATACATTAAATAAGTAAAACATATTCAACAATATATTATTAATAATTAAAGCATGCAAACAAATGTCGATTACTATGTCCTGAACAAGGAAATGCTCATTTATCTCTTAACCAATAAAAAATCACTTACCACATAGAGCACAAGCAGCCAAACATTTTAGATTATAATGCTGATATTTCATCCTCCAACAAAGATGCTTCATAAGCTTCAGATTCAAAATAATTTTTATTAATCATAAATTTAATATATTGCACATTATAATTATTATCCAAAACAACCAATTGAAAGTATTTTTAATTAATATTATTATGAATTTCTTTTAATGTATACTTCATGACCAATCCCAAATAGTCATGGGAATAATATTTTGTAAAAATCTTTTTATTCACATATTCCTGCATAATAAAATTTTAAATAGAAGTAAATCCATTACAATTCTTAATTATTTACCTCTATTAAATGTAATTTTTATTTGGCTAATTATTGCTCAGTGTTATTATATTGTTTGAGCAAATGATAAAGAAGAAGATAATGAAACCAGTTGTCTAGATCTATTCACTTGGTCACCGTTTGTTACCCATAAAAATAAACCTAAGATTATCAGTGTTAAGGCATTATATAATTCCATTAGGAAAACTAGGGTTTATCTTAACTTAAACAAAGCAAAGAGGGAGCATGATATAATCTATATGTATGATTTTTCCATAACAACTTTCTTGTCTACATTCTCTTTATTCTCATTCATCTTCTCTATTTTCTTGTCTATTTGAATGCCATTTATATGCAGAAGGGATGTTTTTGGGTGATTATTAAAAAAACTCTGCACATCTTTAGTCGTCGTCGCATTCCATCAAGTTAGCTTGAACAATAACTATGGATGTTAACACCCATACACATAAATTATGGTAGTCATTTGTTGCTTTAAATATGAATAATTTAGTAACCAACAAAATATTTGATAAGCATAGTAGAAAAAAAATCTCATTGTGAGAGAGAATATTAAAATAATAAATATTTGAGTTTAGAGATGCCTTGATATGCATGCATATCTTTTAACACTTGGGATATCTAGCTCCATTTGTACCATGCTTATTGTTTTGCAATTCACAAAATACTACTAAGGCACACAAAAAGAGGGGTGAATTGGGTGTGCTATGACATTTTAAGCTTCTTTCAAAATTCTCTCAACTTAAACTCTCACAATCAAACACCCAGAAGCTTGTTAACAATCAAAATATATAAATTAATATGCAAACAAGTGTATAATTGTAAGAGTCAATATATACAAAGTTTGATTAACAAATACAAATGATCCTATAAATGTCAACCACAATCTAAATGATTTTGCACTAAGAAGGATTAACACATACACAAGTGAACTAACATGTAGGTTAAATGATAAAGCTAACAATTGAGTGATTAACTTTTGAGCTCCATATTTTAGATCCACTCAACTGTATAAGCAATATTTATTTTGCCAACCCTCAAGGCCACCAAACACTACTCGAAGTATACAAGATATGTGATCTAAAGAATTTTTTTTTTATTTGAGAGTAATTGTATACTAAGCACAAGATTAATAGATTACTCTATAAAAGGATGAAAGGACACAAAAACATTAAGCATGAATATCACCAAATAACAATTCAAGCAATCAAGGATTAAGTTCATTTGCAAGGAATGCAAACTTAAATCATAGAGATTTGAACACAATAATTTTTATATGCTTTGACCCCCACTGGCCTATCATTTTTGTGTGATCTGCATGCAAAGTAGGTTTCCAATATTGAATTTATTA
Organism: Dendrobium huoshanense; assembly: GCA_016618105.1. Classification (NCBI taxonomy): domain Eukaryota; kingdom Viridiplantae; phylum Streptophyta; class Magnoliopsida; order Asparagales; family Orchidaceae; genus Dendrobium; species Dendrobium huoshanense. Next base: position 1,280 of record JADPUM010000755.1, on the reverse strand, counting down.
TTAGGTAGTTTTTACAACCAGCATACTCTCTTTAATGGGCGAGCGCAACCTACTTATCTAAGATTGATGGGTTAGGCAATTCAAATACTTAATACACAATAAAATATGAAATTAAGTCTTCATTTGAGACAACTTTCTTACTGCTTTTTAATGTAATTTTTTAGTAATTATTTTTTAGCTATAAGTTTTTGTACTAAAAAGCTACTTTAAAAAGCAATAAGGAAGTTGTCCCAAATGAAGCCTAAGATTATCAATTATTTTTGAGATAATTAAACATATATTACCTAACAAATCTTTTAATCAATCTCTAATGCCAAGGATTGATGATGCATAATGTAAACATTTTATAATAAATCTATAGATTGAAAGAGAATATATTTATCAAAATCAAGCTTCACAATGATTTTCGTATGGATGAAAACTTTTTTTTTTCTTTAAAAAAAACACTTGTATTCATATTACAATGAAGGCCTTAATGCACAAATTCATTAGAATTTTCATCTCAAATATATGAGGTACACCTATGCTAGTATTCTCTTTGAAATAACTCTTAAATATGATTTAAAATTTTCCCAAAAAGCCTACCAAAAAGGTTAGCTTACTGCTAGCCCAAAGGCTCCAAAACATTAGTCAAATTGTCTTTACTATGTGAGCTTGAACATCCTAGACTAGTTCCCTGAAGTCGCATGCCAGACAGACTTTGATTCTCTAGGCAAGCATGAGTTTAGGCAATTTTGGGAGTGATAATTTTAAATTATTATTGCAATTAAAATTAATAAATATAAATACAAATTTTAATTTAATGAATCTAATGAAATTAATGATAAGTTAAATTTATTAAGTATCACTTACCAGCTTATTAATTATAATTAACATTTAAGTGATCATAGTTAATATAATTTGACAATTTTAATGAAACGGAACATTTAAAATTAAGTAAATTTGTAAACATGAAAGAAAAAATAAACAAATATTCAAGCTATTATCAGTAAATTTCTTTAATTAAGATATTAATGATATACTTAACACGTGAAGCCATACATAACAAATTAGGTATACATAGTACTGAGAAATTTAGGATCACATCAATTTAATTTGATGACACACCAAGTGATCAAGTTCATGAGGATGTTCAAATTAAGTAAATAATCATTAATAATATAATAATTAAAATAAGTTTAAATTTAAGTAAATAGGAATCAATTAAATAAAAAAAAAGTTAATTAAATTCAAAATAATATAAAATAATTTTAGAAACTCTAAAATCTATTTTGAATAAA
>JADPUM010000754.1:0-25000 GCA_016618105.1 Dendrobium huoshanense | reverse complement strand
AAAAGGGTTACTCTCAAAAGCCTATCTTTCTCCCTCCCTCTCTTTTACTCTTTCTCCCTCTCTTCGAAGCATCTTTCTCTTAGAATCCTGTATCTCTTTTTTTTTTTTTTTTCATAAAAGCACTTCTATATCTTAAAAACCTACCTCCTCTCTCTCTTAAAAGCCTCTCTAACTCTCTCCATCTTTCTTACAAGCTTTCCTCTTATACTTTCCCTCTTTTAGAAGCCTCTCTCTCGCTTAGAAGCATCACTCTTACCCTCTCTCTTTTATAAGCCTCTCTCTACCTCTATCCCACTTTCTTTAAAGCCTCTCTCCCAATCTCACTATTTATCTTTCTTATTTAGAAGATTCTCCCTCCATCTTGCAAGCTACTATCTCTCTTAAAGGCATCTTGCTCTTTGAACATCCACTCTCTTTATTAGGCATTCTCTCTCTTTCTTAAAGTCTTTCTTAATCATAGAAGCCTCTCTCTTTCTTACAAGCATCTTACTCTCTTTGAAGCATCACTTTCTCTTAAACATATCTCTGTCTCCTAGAAGCTTCTCACATCCTCTCTTTGCACAAGAAATGTTTCTTATAAGCCTTTTCTTTCTCTTTTATAAGCATATAATCTCTCTTTTAGTAGCCTCTCTTTCCCACTCTCTCTCTTAGAAGTATTTATCACACTAACTTAAAGCTTCACTCCCTTAGAAGGCTTGCCCTCTCTTAGAGCCTTTCTCTTTCTCTACATCTCTCTCATTTAGAAGCACTATTTGTCCTTCCTAGTAGCTTGAAATCCTCTCTTTGAAGACTCTTTCCCTAATAAGCCTCTCCTCCTAAAAATCTATTTCAAATAGACGTCTCTCTTTACCTCTCAGTCTCATTATCTTAGATGCCACTCTCTCTCAAAAAATCCTCCTCCTTTTCTCTCTCTTAGAATCCTCTCTCTCTCTCTCACTCTCTCACTTACATTATTTCTCTCACTATCTCTTTTAGGATACTTCCTCTATCTCTTTTATACGTCTCCCTTATAAAAGTTTATCTCTTAGAATCCTCTCTTTGACTTTCTTAGATGCCTCTCTCCTATAAGCACTTCTTTCTCACTCTTGGAATCCTTTAAATCTATCTATGAAGCTTCTTTGCTTGAAGACTCTTTCTCTCTCTTAGAGGCTACCTCTTTTCTCCTTTTCTAGACACTATTGTTATTAGAAGCTTTTAAGTAACATAGAAGCCTCTCTCTCTCTTAAAAAAAAATCTTTATATTTAATAAGTGTCTATCTATTCAACACACAAACGTAATATACATGCACAAATGTGTGTATATATATATATATATATATATATATATATATATATATATATATATATATATATATATATATATATATATATATATATATATATATATATATATATATATATATATATATATATATAAGTATAAAAGAAGTACTTTTAGATACATGTATACATAAATGTGTACAAATACATGCACATGGCTAATTTATATCGATAATAGGAGGAAGATGTCTTTTTAATTAGCTTTTGACTTCTGAGTTGAAGGTGTTTTTGAAATATATTTTTTTTATCTAAGGTGTTTTTGACATGGTGTTGAATTTGGTTAGAACTGGGTATTGGTATATTAATTATAAATATTTAGGTAGTTTTTAGGAGAAGGTAGATGTGGTTTCCTCAAAATAAAAAATAATATTTAGAATTTACAAAATAACAAAACTTGTTTAAGACCTTCAAAATTTATATTATTTTTAAAATCACTTCAACTATTATTTCTTTGAAAATTTTAACAGATATAGGGTTTCATATGTGTATCCTAATAGGTTAATTATACCAAAATTTTCAAAATAATATGCACGCATATCGACAACTACTCCACCTGATTTGGACAACATAAATTATAATTGATCAAATGATGAGGCATTCACGATCGTGATTATAGCAAGACTCATCAAACAAAAATCATTATCGCTGTGAGATTTGTGATCAAATAATGATCACTATCATGGTGAGATTCACGATCAACTGAATCAAAGATATTTGTATGTGACTAGAGTTTGATCCTAATCATGAGGGCCCGTATTGCAATTATCGAGTGTTTGGGGTATCACGACAATTGAATAAAAAAAATTGAAGTCAACCAAAATGTATGTGCAATGGTCGAGCATATGTAACGACTATGACATTCTATTTGGTTTTTAATGTTCAGCTTTTATTACTTGGCATGCGTTACACTTAAACACAATCAATTATATATTTCTTTATTCCAGGCCACCAGAATAGTGACTTCAAATCTTTATACATTTTTATACTAGTGTGAATGGAGTAGCTTGAAAAGTTAGCTTCAACTAAGATCTCCTGAATCAAATGAAAATCCTTTGGTATCCAAAGATGTCCCTTCTGATCCATGCTTGGTCATCAAGGTTGAGATCTTGCTTTTATCTTGATTGAATTTGATTCATTAGCTTATGTTATTCCCCACTGGATTCAACCACCTTTTTGTACCTGAAAGGTTAGCCAATCAAATAGAAAATAGAAATATTTATTATCATCAAAACTATAATCCTTAAATCCAGATTTGCAATAATAGTCATTATTGGTGTACCAAGAGCACTGACAGTTCTATCAACAGCTCTATTTATTGGTCTTTCATTATTGCTCTTTATCATACAGTCTTCAATCCTTTACTCTACCTACTCTATCCTGCTCTGGAATTATCTCTTCCTCCAAATCCTCTTTGAGGATAATCTACTATCTTGTGTCCTTACTGTCTGCATCAAAAACATCATCCTATAAAAATGTAACACTGATCTGAATTTATTTTTCTATAATGAATATTTTAATTGTTATTGCTAGTAGATGTTGCCGATCTAGATTCCCTCAAATCACTATATATACTTTTCTTATCACTTTTACTTTCTTTATTCCTATTTGATTCATCTCTGATCCTCCTACTTATATCATATGTGAAGCCCATATCAAACTTTGTTGCCATTACTAACAAATCTAACTCTATCAATCTGGTTTATTCCATAGCTCAAAAAATGCATGAATTCATAAAGGCACTAACAATTGTCTCAACTTTGAGTTCAATCCTTGTAGTAAACTGCATATTCTTTCTTTTGCAGTAGAAATCAAATGAGGAGTGTAATTAGCCAATGTAGTAAATTCAACTTCATACTACATCACAGTATTATGTCTCTATTTCAATCTGATGAAAGCTTCCTGCATCTATTATTGGGCTGAAGGAGGTATAAACCACATCCTGAACACAATTCTTCTCAAGTGTCTCACCATTAGGTTTACCCTAAAATTTCAATCATTGTTATCAAACCTACCATCTCATAGCCTCTCCTTCAAACAAAAACACTGCTAATGGTACCTTTTAATTCTTTAGACACTATATGTTGTTAAAGATCTTCTCTATCCTCAATAAACAATTTTATGTAGCCGGGGGTTCTACAACTCCTTTGAATAGTGAGGGCTTTAGATTATGAAATATCTATAAATGCTTATCTCCCTCATCCTCCTTATTACTAGATACTTTCTCTGTGCATCACCCATTACATTTGCTAGAACACAGGCCAACTGCATAATATGTTTAATGGAATTGGAGCTGCACTATGTTATTCATTGGACATATTTTTCTCTACCTGACCCATTTTACCTATTCACTTACACACCCCTATCTGAATAATTCACACATGCAATCAATTATGTATGTAAAATAATTCATCTTAATTTATCCAATCTACCTAACTCACAACCAATTCTTATAATTCTGGTTTTTAATTCAATGCTTTCAATAACTATTACCCTAATACCAAGATTATCACATCCTAGAATCTAATTTAGAAGAAATATTTTTTTTATCTTTTAATATTATAATAATCAGAGCTATCTAATTTCATTTATCAATAATATAGATATTAACAAAATGAATCTATAGATCAGAATATCAAATATCTATATATATATATATATATATATTTACACTCTAAAAATGATATATAATAGTCAAGAGTTACAAAATTGTAACATACAGTCTATCTACTCCTGACTATAAAGGAAAAAAAACTAAACAAAGTAATAGAAAAAACCTATAAATTCTTGTAATTAATCAGTCTCACAATTCCTATCCTCTTCTTTGACCTGAAATCATTTAAACTGTTGTAATCCAAGAGCCTGAGTTTATGTTTTGATAATAACAAATATTATTGGATTATGTTTAGTTTCACTTGTATTTTAATATTGAATATCTTTTCTATGTGTACTAATATTTCAGGTTCAGCATGCACCAAGTATTATCAAAGAATTATGACTCAAGACTAGGTAGTACAAGTTTAATTTATGCAAGAGTCTATACTTTTTATTTTCTTGAGTCAATCAATATAAAAAGGTTTATGTTAGCTTAGTAGTCATGTACACACACATAGGGGGAGTGAAATTAAATATTTTAATTTTTCTAAAGATTGTACTGGATGATCAATATCATACGATGTGATTTGTGTAATCAAAAATTATTTAAATTTTTTAATTAAGTAAGAATAAAATTGAAATAAAATATGAATAATCATACTGTACAACCACTTAATTATAAAGGATGATCATATATTTTAAGAAACCCCACTATTAATTAAATTAAGAAATAATTTGAATTTTAAATTTTTTTATATTCATGTTGTACGAACATAATCGTACTCTATGAGGCTTTAAAATATTGCCTAATTTAATTTTGTGATTAATCAATCAAATCTAGCTTAATTATGATTTAAGATTATATTGAACGAACTGGATCTTACTGGATGATTAATAGAGATAATTTTTTTATCATCTCAGGGATTATCCTGGATGAACTTTAATTTTATTGAACTAATCATATAGTACTAATGTTCATTCATATAGTATAATCAGTGAAGAATTGAGTTGATCATGCTATACTAATTAGAAATTGTATAATAATTGAACTAATCATATTATACAAACGAATATGATAGAATTGAATGATTAAGATTTTTTAAAGCTGAGTATTTAAACTTTCTTAATAGACTTTTTAAGAGTCTTTGGAAGTCATTGGGTTATGTCTTCTATGAGAAAGCATTGAAGAGATGACTTTGAGCTAGGGAAAGAAAGGGTGAAGTTTGATAGAGAGAAAGAGAGAGAGAGAGAAGATCCTTGTGGATTCATGGGAGTATGAGAGGGTATTTTCATATGGTTGCTCCAGTGAACTTGTACTTGAGTTCCTCCATGATTTAAGCCTCTCTTGAGAGAATCTTTTGGAAGAAGACCCCTTTAAGGACAAAAAACGCATCTATTCTGCCACACCAGGGAAGGTGAAAGTAATTTGGTTTTCAACCGCACCATTAGTGTAAGTGATTATTGTTAGGGCTTCTTTGCCTTGCTGTGAGAACTAAAGGAGAGACACAAAAGAGTTTAGTTTAATACACAGATAGGAGGAAACCATGGAGATGATGTAGGTTAAGGTTGAACGAACCTCTATAAATCTTTAGTGTGTTTATTTTCTTATTTTATTTTCTACATTATATTCTCTTGTATATTTATTTTCATGTAATCTTGTTTGTTTTGTGAATATTGAGATGTATGACCTGTGATTGATTGAGGTTATTTTTTAGTTGAGAAAAATATATATATATAAAAAAAAAGAACAAAAAAAATATATTTATTTTTTTTAATAAAATCTAAAAGATAAAAAAATTACTTTTGCTTCATTATATACTTTTGCCAAATTTTGATTCTAATTTGTGAATTTGGTTAAAACTTTCATAAAATTTTTTTTTGAAAAAAAATTCAAATATTAATTCATCCCCCTCGTGGTGTGTCTTTCATAGTTCAAGTGATTTAATAACCATCCCTTAAAATTTTGTAAATCATATATAAAGAGCTAAAAAGCCCATTAGATCACTAAATCCTACAACTAAACTCAAAGTAAGATAAAAAAGTAGTATGCATGCCATCAGTCAGTTCATAACAGTAGTAGTCAATATGTGTTGTAAATCTAGGCCCAAGTACTGTGATTTTGATGATAACAAAGATTATTATTTCTTTACTACTACTATCATTACATATCTATTTTGTTTGCCCTGCTTATTAACCTTTCATATCCACAAGTTAACTTGCAACGCCAATCATCTCAAGATTGGGTATACTAGGATTGAGTCTGTCTGTAATTTTAATTTCAATATACTTTTTACCTTTCTTGAGTTATGTCATGTATTTGGTGGACCCCAAGCTAAGTAACCTTGCACACACACACTCATGGGGGTGAGTTAGTGATTTAGAATTTTTTTTTATTTTTGAACTATTCATATAGTACGATTTAAATTATATTGGATGATCAGTTGTCCTAATTAGGGAACCCAATATTAAATGAGATTAATTAACTAATCATACTGGATGATTTAGATCATCTAGGATGATTAATTATAGACATGAAAAATAGCCGCCAATCATAATTTAAGCAATATTTTAATCTTTAATTTTTATTTTAATCATATAAGATGATATACATCATCCTAGATGATTTATGCCAATCATGCCTGAATTGATCTTATAATTAGAGGACTAATTATGATTAGATTGAATGATTAGATCCTACAGAACGATATATGAAGATCCTATTTACCGATCATTAATATTTTATGGAATGATCCCAATTGTCCAAGATGAAAATCATAATTTTCTTCTAATCATATAAGCTATCATACTGGACATCCCAAATGATTTACGGGATGATATTTTAATCGATGGTCATCATCCCATATCATACTAGATAATCAATACAGTATCTTGAACTAATTATCCCAGATGATCGCAAAATTATACTGGACGATCAGTACAAATACTTCAATTGATTGTACAAGGCAAAGCTGATCGTATTGGCTAATAGGACTATTTTGTACTGATCGTACAGGATGATCGATATTCCTGGATGATCATTAATGGAAAGTTAAAATAAGGGCTTCTTTTGGAGGCTCACTATTTAAGCTCTCTTGTAGTCTCTTGAAAATCTTTTGCAGTTGTATTGATCTGAGAGAGAGCTTCGAAAAGGAAGAGAGAGGGCTTGAGAGAGAGAAATCTTTATGGGGGGACTTATGAGGGATTCACAAAGGTTGATCCTAGAAAGGTTACCACCATATTCTTCAAGTTATTTGTCTGGTTCCTTGGTGTCTATGGGAGAGACTTTCATCAGCATCAGATCTAGGTTCTATGCCTACTCCAGGTGGGAGTAAAAGGATTCCAAGGTTATCTGTCTACTCCAAGAGGGAGTAAAAGGATTTCAAGGTTCTTTGCCTACTCTTGGAGGGAGAAAAAAGATTTTTAGGTTCTCTGCCTACTCCAAAAGGGAGTAAAATGATTGAAGGTACTCTGCCTCACCAGGTTAGTGGAAAAGTTTTGTAAGGGCTTCTCTGCCTTGCTATGGGGGAAAAAGGAGAGACACTACTTTTAGTGTAATACCTGGAAAGGGAGGTTTCTGGGGAGTGGATGTAGGTCAAGTTGACTGAATCATTATAAATATGGTGTGTTCTTTCTATTTACGTTTTTGCATTTAATTTATGTATTTTTTGTGAATTGTTCTATATTTAAAATCTCTAAAACTTTTTTTATTGTGAAACTGATATGCTTCCGTATCAAGGGGTTTTTAATTTTTCATCTGTTAAAGAATTTTTAAAATAGCCAATTCACCCCCCCCCCCCCGCTCTTGGTTAAGCCTCGGGCTAGTTCTATAGGGTTTAGCAACCCTCATAAACTTGCAAGTGGTATCAGAGCATGATTCATAAATTAAGTTTTAGAAAACTTTTAGAAAAAGATTTATGGCTAACTTTGGTAATCGTAACACCGCAGAAAGAAATTCAATCACTTGACCATTTTTATTTGATAATATACCTTTGATTTTTAGAAAATTTGCATGTCCACTTTCTTAGAATCAATTGATTATCACATGTGGATGTTAGTTCAAGAAAGATATTTTGCACCCTTTAGATTAGTGAATGGCATTTAAATTGAACTTCCTTTTTTTTAAATAAGGCATAGAAGATAGAGGTTTAGCCCAACTGAATGTTAAATGTTTGAACTATTTTTCTGTGCTTTAAAATCTGAAGATTATATGAGTGTTTCTACATGTTCAATTGGTAAAGAGATTTGAGACAAACTCTGCATTACTTATGATGGAACTAATGAAGTGAAACAATCTAGGCTAAACATCCTGCTTCATAATTATTAAAATTTTCACATGAAACTTAGTGAATCAATTTCTGAAATGAATACTAGGTTCACTCAGATTGTTATATCACTACATAGCTTACGAAAAGAGCTTACAAATTATGAAAAAGTTAACAAGATTCTTCGTTGTTTACCTTCTTCCTATAATACAAAATCACTTCCATTACTAAATCTAAAGATCTGAATGTTTATTGCATTGATAACTTACTTGAGTCACTTATTACCTATAAGCAAGGAGTGAGTCAAAGGCAGCTTGAAGCAGGGAAAAGAGAAAAGAAAAAATTGTAGCCTTAAAGGCTAATGATTCAGACAGTTGCTCTTCTATACAAGATGATGATGACATTGCTTTGATGACAAGGAAATTCAAAAGCTTTCTAAAAAAAAAGTAAAAGCATCATCAGAAATGGAACAAAGGTAATACTGGTAAGAATTCTAATGTTTCTTCTAATGTTATATGTTTTGAATGCAGGAAGCCAGGGCACCTGAAGTCTAATTTCCCAACTCTTAAAGCTCACCCAAGCAAGGAGAAGGGTGAATAAAAGCCTAAATTCAAAAAGGGCAAGCAAATGATTTAGAAGGCTTTCTCGGCAGACTCTAGATCAGACTATTATAAAACTAAAGCAGAAGAGGAGGTAACCAACCTGTGCTTAATGGCAGATGATCATCTTGATCATTCTGATCAAGAGGAGGTATGTGAGCTTATCTATGATCAACTATTCAAAGTTTCTAAAAAAATCCATTCTTCATATAGGAAGCTTAAAAAGTTACATGCAAGCCTCAAATATGATTTTTTAAATTTGTAAAAAGAGTATGAATGCATAAGAAAAGATCACTCCACTCTAGATAGAAATCACATGGCTTTTCTAGATTATATTGATATCTTAAACAAGAAGCATTCTAATTATAATAAGCATGATTCCTTAAAAGCATCCCATATTGATTTAGAAAACTCATTTAAGAAATCAACGACATGTTTAGATGAAGCAAGTGATAGGGAACTTGCATTAAAATTTGAAATTTCAATTCTTAAAAGTGCAAACCAGTTTTTACAAATCAAGTTAAATGATTTCCAAGAAAATAAAACAAACACCTACACTTGCACAATTATATAAGCTATCACCACAGCATGCATAATTTAAACCAAGGAAGAAGCACCATTACTCACATAGATTAGTTAACCCTTTTCTTGGTGTTAGATGTTTTAATTGTGGCATGCTAGAATACATCTCCCACACTTGCACTATCCACAGTATAACACATATGGTGTGGAGAAAAAAATTATATAATTCATAGCATAGCATGCAAACATTTCATTCCATATTCCATAAGATCGAACCCAAACTTCTTTGGGTTCCCAAATCTGACATATGATGATTTTGTATGAGTGCTCTCATAAATGGCCTCATGAGAGCATGTGGTACCTGGATAGATGATGTTCAAGGCACATGACTGGAGATGCAAATTAATTCATTTCATTGGAGGCTAGGGCAGGAGGCAAGGTGACACTTGGAGATAACACCACCAGGAGAGTGGTAGGCTCAGGTATAATTGGTAATTCAAAAATTTCATCATTAAAAATATTTTACTTGTAGATGGTTTGAAACACAACTGCTCGGCATCAACCAGCTCTGTGATAAATGCTTCAACATAAAAATTCTGTCAACTAGCTGCATAATAAGTTTAAATAACAAAACTATTTTATAGGGAAGGAGAATAAATAATGTCTACTTTCTTGATCTTAATTACATTAATCTGATACTACTCTTTGATTAAAAATAATTATTAACGATTCCTGGTTATGACATAGAAGATTGGGTCATGCAAGCATAAAAAGCCTTAGAAAAATCACCCAAACAGACTTAGTGAGAGGAATTCCTAAACTAGAGTTCACTAAGGATCACCAGTATGATGCCTGTCAATTAGGGAAACAAGTTAAATCATCCTTCCACTCAATAAAAGACATTATCACTAGCAAACCCGTAGGAGCCCTTCATATGGATCTCTTTGGACTTGTCAGCACTCAAGTCTAGGAGGGAAGGTCTTTGGGTATGTAATTGTTGATGATTTTTCAAGGTTAACTTGGGTTAGATTCTTATTTCATAAAAGTGAATCATTTAAGGAGTTTAGGTCTTTTTCCACTTGGATTTAGAGGAAACTAGGTTGTGAAATTCTAAACATTCATAGTGACCATGATGGAGAATTTGAGAATGAAAAATTTAAATCTTACTGTAAGGAGCAAGAGATTGTCACAACTTTTTAGCTCCCAGTACCCCTCAGCGGAACGGGATAGCTGAAAGAAAAAACAAGACCCTGGTAGAAGCCGTTAGAGCCATATTAGCTGAATACACACTTCCTAAACAATTTTAGGCAGAAGCGATAAATACAACCTATAATGTTCTGAATAGGGTTAATATTAGATCCAAGCTGAACAAGACACCTTATTAAATAAAAGATCATGAGGGGTGCTAAGCCCTATAAAACTAGTTCCGAGATGAACCAAGAGAGAAGGTGAATTGGATATTTAAAAACTTCTTTAAATAAAAAGAAAAGTCTTTTTATAACTTACAACAGAAATGAATTAAATCAATAATAAAAATATTAATCACAGATTTCACCCAGGCAGTTAATCGTAGTGAAAATAAAGTGTGAAAAATAATCAGAAAGAACATACCATAATTTATAGTGGTTCGGTCCAACCTGACAACCATCCACTCCCAAGAACCTCCTGTTCTAGGTATTGCACTAAACTTTTAGTGACTCTCCTTTATCCCCCACAACTAGGCGGATATGCCCTTACAAAATCTCTTCCACCTCCCTCGGTGTGGCAGAGAACCTGAAATACTTTTCACCCTCCTAATGAGGCAGAGAACCTGGAATCCTTTTTCACCCTCCTGGTGAAGGCAGTGAACATGGTTCTTTGACATCAAAGAGATCTTCTTCTTATAAAAATTCCCTCGAGATGAACCTTGAATTCGATGGTACTGAGGTGCAAGCTTGCTAGAGAAATCGTGTTAAACCCCCTCCAAACTCCCTTGAAACCCCCTCCAAGGATCTTCTCCCTCTTAAACTCCACCACTTCCTCTCTCCCTTTCAAATTCTCTCTTCAAGATTTCTCCAGAAAAATGAAGACTCAATGCATGCCAAAGACATATACCAAGTACCATGACAAACCTTAAATAGAGGGCTTTGAAAAACCCTAACAAAATAATTCAAGAGCCAAATATGATCAAGGATGATCATGAGATCGTACTGTATGATCAGTACAAAAAGGTCTTTCCAGTCAGAACATCCAACAGTCCTGTACGATCAGTACAATAATTTGTATAGATCGTCTGTGATGATCCTACGATCATCCAAGACAATTAGTTCAAGTTGGTTGGCAATCAACATATCATCCAGCAATAATCTCAGGGCGTTCAGGATGATAGCATGTAAGATCATAGGAAAATATCATCCAGTATAATAAAAAGATCATCCAGGACAATCTAATTTAATAATTTAACCATAATTAGTCCCCTAATCATAAGATCAATTTAGGCATGATTTGTATTGATCATTCATGATGATTGAGATCGTCAAGGACTATTAGAACAAAATTTGAATCTAAAATCCTTGTCTAAATTATCATTGCAAGCTATTTTTCAAGATCATAAAGGATCATCCAGAATGATTGAAATTGTCCAGTACGATTAGTTTAATGAACTAATCATCCTGGACGAACTCGAGATTTTCCAGTACGATTAGTTAAAAAACTTAAACTTCTGGTCTTGACTAGATCTCACTCCCCTGAGCATGTGTGTGCATGGACACCAAGCTAAAAAAAACCTTTACAGGACTTGACTCAATAAATCAAAATTACATAAATGAATATTAAATACTCTTTATAGCATAACCTATTCTACCCAATCTTGTGCTCTAATTCTTCGTTGGATGGTGCATGGTGTTCCAGAAATGTTAGTATACACATAAATAAAAATAAAATGAAAATAGTATTAGACTAAAAGATATGAGCCATAATATTTGTTATCATAAAAAATATAAACTCATAAGCTCGAGTCGCAACAGTCTCCCCCTTTTTGATGATGACAAACATTGCTGGTTAAATTTGCAAGAAAAAAATATTTTCTCCTAGTCTCCCCCTCACTAAGGTAAAAAATTTAATAAACAGGGGAAAACATAATTTTCTTTTTTTTCTTTTTTAATTTTTAATTTTAAAACAATATAAACAAAATAAACCAAAAAATATAAACTAAAAAAATACAACACAAAAACAATAGTATATTTTCCCCCTTTGACATTATAAAAAAGAAGAGGACCAAAGAAAATAAAACAAATAAAAAATAGACTAGAAGATCAAACAGTCCCTGATCTGGTGAAGGTGATGTTTTAGAAGAATCAATTTGAAATTTCAAAATTTAACAAAGTTACCTCTTGATTTTATTCAAAAACTTCGTAAGGCATGTATTGACCATGCATAAATAGCAACAACTATGGCATCAAACTTTTCAAGTAGACAACGTAGAATTTTACTGACCTTTTCAAAGTTTAAAAATTCTTTACCTAAAGCATGTAATGATGTCACAATTTGAGTAAACCTAGTATACATGTCTAAGATCATTTCATAAGGTTTCATGCTAAATAGTTCATAATCATGCATTAAGATGTTCAATTTAGATTGCTTGACTTCACTAGTACCTTCGTATGTAGTCATAATTTATCCCAAATTTCTTCCCAATAGTACATATAGAGATTCTCATGCAATCATCAGATTTCAAAGCACAAGAAATAGTTCAAACACTTAGCATTTAATTGTGCATTAATTTGTTCTACTCTACTCCATTCATTAAAAGGGATAACAGTTTTAATGCCATCTATAATACATGACGGTATAGAATAACCAATTTGAATCATATTCCATATTCGATAATCTATTGATTTTAAGAAAGTAGATATGCAAATTTTCTAAAAATCAAAATTAATATTTTCAAATAAAGGTGGTCGGGTGATTTAATATCCTTTAGCATTATTATGATTATAAAAATTAGCCATTGATAAAAATCCAAAAGCTTTCAAAAACTTAATTTATGAATCCCGCTCTGATACTACTTAAAAGTTCGTAAGGGGTGTTAAATTATATAGAACTAGTCTCGAGGCTAACCAAGAGGGGGTAAATTGGATATTTAAAAACTTCTTTAAATAAAAAGAAAAGTATTTTTATATCTTGCAGGATAAATGAATTAAATAAATAATAAAAATATTAATCAGAGATTTCACCCAAGCAGTTAATCATAGTAAAAATAAAGTGCAAAAATAATTAGAAATAACACACTAGAATTTATAGTGGTTCGGTCCAACCTGACCTACATCCACTCCCAAGAACCTCTCATTCCAGGTATTGAAATAAACCTTTAGTGACTCTCCTTTAGCCCCCACAGCTAGGCAAAGAAGCCCTTAAAAAATCTCTTCAATCTCCCCTGGTGCGGCAGAGAGCCTGAAATCCTTTTCACTCTATAAAACAAAGCAAAAATAAGCCAAAAATAGTCATAAATCAAAATCAAAAACATTTTTTTGAATCCGTCAACTCTAATAAATGATAAATTTATCTTATTATCAAATTTAAAAGCTAGAAAGAAAAAAATTGATAACGCTGAAATCATAAAGGTTTAAAAATCAGTCTTGTTAACCTTAGCTCGAACTCCTTACATTTCAAAATCCTTTTTAAATACAAATCTAAATTAGAGAAGAAATTAGATAGGAAAAGTGATATTTTCAAACTTCATTTCAAAAAAATTTTCTGATAGAAATAATATTACAATGCAATGAATCAGAAATCATGATTTTCAAGTTCAAGTGTTTGAAAATATCAAGTGGCACATGGATTCTTCTAAGATTTAAAGATTTGAAAGAGAAGGAAGCTTATTTCTTGGTGGGCTCATTTTGTGACTTTTTTCAGTTATTTGGCGCACTTTGTGTGTCTTGCAATTATTTGGTGGTCATTACACATCTTTTTCAATTTTCATCTCTTTTTATGCCTCTTATCATTTTTCCGAGCTTGCTTCCTTTCAAAATCTTTAAAGACTCTCGGTTGTAAGATTATCTTCTAGATATAAGAGAAGAAAAACACACTCTCTAATATAAGGAAGAGTAAACCACAAGATAGGATCATATCCATATGATAAATGCAGCAACTTGATTAATAAAACTTAAAAGTGATTTATTGACTTGGAATATTATTCATATGAGTTAGATTACCGTAGGAAGATGAAATAGATCTCCATTTCAAAGTCCAACTTTTAATTTGAAATAGATTTTGCTTCAAAAAAAAATATACCACTAAAGGAGTTAGAGGAAGAGTGGCAATCATCAAATTTTCTTCCTTTAACTTTTTTTAGAGGAGTCAAATATTGCTTACAAATTTCTAAAACTAAATGCAAGGCAATAATTTCATTTAAGAATTCAATATTAGAAGTCAGCATTGATCATATTCCTTTAAAAATATTGAAAGAAAATAACATAAAATTAAAACCATAAAACCTAAACACGTACAAAGAAACAGACATATAAATAAAACAGAAAACTGAAGGAAAAATAATAGAAAATAAAAACAAAAACAAAAAACATAAACACATAAAAAGAAACAGACATACAAATAAAATAAACAAAAGCACAAAAATAGAAAGAATCAATTTCAAGTATGAATATCTATTACACCTAATCTAGCTCTTAAGATGCTGAAAGTTTCAAAGGCCAGTGGTTTTGTAAAGATATCAGCAAGTTGGTTTTTAGTGGCTACATGGTGTTGCTTTATTTCTCCTTTGGTAAAATGGTCCCTAATGAAGTTGTACCTTATGTCAATGTGTTTGGTCCTGGAGTGTTGGATTGGATTCTTTAAAATGCATAGGGTGTTAACGTTATCACACAAGAATAAAATTATGCCTACAGGTAATCCTAAATCAAGAATTTGTTATTTTAACCATAGGACTTGGGCCACATAACTTCCTAAGGCAATGTACTCAGCTTCAACAGTAGACAGGGCAACTAAGTTTTTTTTTCTACTGGACCAAGAGACTAAGAATTGTCCATGAATTGACATGTTCTATAAGTGTTTTTTCTATCAACTCGGCATCCTGCAAAATATGAATCAGAATATCCTATGATTTCAAAGGAGGCACTATGCCTAGGATACCAGATTCTTAAGTCTTGGGTTCCTAAGAGATATCGAAGAATTCTCTTAATAGCAATTAAGTGGGACTCCTTTGAATCAGCCTAAAATCTAGTACAGAGATAAATATTAAACACAATATCAGGTCTGCTAGTAGTCAAGTAAAGAAGTGATCCAATTATTTCTCTGTATTTCTTTTGATCAATAGATTTTCCATTTGAATCCTTATCTAATTAAATAGTTGAACTCATGGGAGTATTGATTGGCTTGGATTTATCTATTTCACATTTCTTAAGGATGTCCTTATTATATTTTGACTAATTAAGAAAAGTTCCATCATCCTTCTGCCTTATATTAAATCCAAGAAAGTAAGTCAGTTCTCATATATTACTCATTTCAAACTCCTTACTTATTATTTTTGAAAATTCATCACACATATTTTTATCAAAAGATCCAAACAGGATATCATAAATATAGATTTGGACAATCAGTGGTTCATCTTCTACCTTTTTTAGAAATAGGGTGGTGTATATGCTCCCCTTAACAAAGGTCCTTTTTAGTAGGAATGTACTTAGCCTTTCATAACATGCCCGGGGTATTTATTTTAGTCTATATAATACCTTTTTTAATTTGAACACATGATTAGGAAATTATGAATTCTTAAAGCCTGAGGGTTATTCTACATACACATCTTCTTTTATTACTCCATTCAAAAAGTTACTTTTAACATCCATTTGGTACAGTTTGAATCCCTTAAAGTATGTAAAGGCTAGTAGCGCCCTTATGACTTCTAATCTAGCAACAAGGGAAAAGGTCTCTTCAAAGTCAATCCCTTTTATATTATTATACCCCTTAGTTACTAATCTTATTTTATTTCTCACCATTGCACCATAAACATTTATTTAGTTTTTGAAAACCCATTTAGTTTCAACAACACTCTGATCCTTAGGCCTTTCAACTCGTTCCCAAACATCATTTCTCATAAATTGATTTAACTATTATTGTATGGCTAGGATCTTGAATTCATCATATTGGGCTTGATTTATGTTGGTGGGTTTAGTTATTAAGATGAAGGTAGAGTGGTTTACTTTTTTTTTAAGTCCATGCCTAGTTCTAATACCTTCATATGGGTCTCCTAAGATCAGTTCTTTAGGATGTTTTGAAGAATATCTCTATTCTCTAGGCAGTGTGTTTTCAGGTTCTACCCTTTCCTCTAAATTTATAGATTCTACTCATTGGGCAATTTCTCCTACTTTTTCTTCTTCCACCCTAGACCCTCCAAAATTATTGAATTCATCAATTACAACATGAGTGGTCTCCTTTACTACTAGTGTCCTTTTATTGAAGACTCTATAGGATTTTCTAACATTTGCGTAAACTAAAACCACTCCATCAGATTTTGGGTCAAACTTTCTTAGTTGAGACTTCCACTTATTCAAAATAAATACTTTACATCCAAATACATTAAGGTGAGAGAGGTTGGGTGTCCTACCCTTAAGGATTTCATGTTGTGACTCGAGCTCACGAGTTTATATTTTTGGTGATAACAAACATTATGGCTTACATCTTTTTATCTCCTAGTATTTTCATTATATATTTGTTGGTGTGTATACTAACATTTTAGAAACAACATGCACCATCCAATGAAGAATCAAAGCATAAGATTGGGTAGAATAGGTTATGCTATAAAGCGTCTGTAATATTCATTGATGTAATTTTGATTTCTTAGTCAAGTCTTATAGGTATTTTCTAGCTTGGTGTCCATGCACACACACACTCAAAAGAGTGAGATCTAGTTAAGACCAGAAGTTTAAGTTTTTGAACTAATCGTATTGAAAGATCTCAGTATCATCGAGGACAATCAGCTCATTAAACTAATCGTACTGGACGATTTCAATCATCCTAGATGATCCTTTAAGATCTTGGAAAATAGCCGCTAATGTTAATATAGGCAAGAATTTTAGATTCAATTTTTATTCTAATCATCCTGGACGTTCAATGCAAATCATGCCTAAATTGATCTTGAGATTAGGGGACTAATTATTGTTAGATTATTCAATTAGATCATCCTAGGAGATCTGTTTATTATACTTAATGATGTCTGTCGATATATTTGATTTTCCTAAATTATCCAAGAAAAAAACCATATTTCCACTGATCATACAGGCTATCGTCCTGGACGTCCCGAGATAATATGTTGATTTCCAACCAACTTGAACTAATCATCTCGGACAATTAGAGGATTGTCCCAGATGATCTCTACAAATTGTTGTACTGATGATACAAGACAATGCTGGATGTTCTGACTGGAAGGGCCATTTTGTACTGATCATTCATGACGATCTCAGGATCATCCTGGATAATATTTAGCGCCTAAATTTTTTTGTTAGGGTTTTTCCAAACCCTCTATTTAAGCTTTGTCAAGGCACTTGGTAAGTTTCTTTGGCATGCATTGAGTCTTTGTTCTTTTGTGGAAAGGTTGAAGAGAGAACTTGAAAGGGAGAGAGGAAAGGGTGGAGTTTGAGAGGAAGAATATCCTTGGAGGGGGTTTCAAGGGAATGTGGTGGGGGTTTCACACGGTTGCTCCGGCAAGCTTGCACCCTTTTTTTTTTGAAGAAATGCAGATTGCATTAATTATAAAAGAAAAGACAACCTAATAGAAACTAGGAAAAGGAAGCTAATGGTTCCTTTTTTACCAAGGAAAAGGGACCTTATTGGACATAAATTTTTTACTTTAAACTTATTATAAATGTTATGAACCCACTATTTCTGATTTTGAAACTGTTGAGATACAGGGGATACCAAAGTAATAAACAACCCGAAGGTTGATTAGTATCCCAGAGTTCCCATCCAGTTAGACAAGAAGACTTAATAATGATTCCATAATCAATTAGAAAAAGTTTAAAATAACAAACTAGAAAAAAAAACTAAGCAATAAAAGCTAAAAAGGAAAGTACATTTTAACCCAAAATTCCAAAAAACACGTAAGAATATCTTTGAAAGATATTCCATAAGCTTTTTCCAATCTCACAAGTCAGCATTAATTAATATCATTAACCCAAACTTTTTGTTAATATGCTCCATCTTCAAGTATCTTTCCACTAGGTTGATGTCAATGGGAATACCATCTTGCATTTTATTGAGATAAAAGAGAAGAAGAACCTCTCACGTTGTTCTTCACTTTGATTTCAGCCATCTTCCTTCTAGGAATATCTTTCACCAGTCCTAATGCTTGAAGTTTTTTGGAATAATGAGTGCTTGGAACCGGGGGACTTGCTCTTCTTAAAAAGGCTATTATCTTTTTTAAGATCAGTTTTTTTAAAATTTAAAGAGATATCCGATAGTGGAGAAGTATCTCTTAATTCTCCAAAACTGATTTTTAATTCAAGATCAATTGCTGAATTAATAATTGGATCAGCATTAACAACCGCCAACTTTGTTGTAGTAGTTACAATTACCTCCTAAAAATCTGTAATTTTGAATTCCAAAAGAGGATTGTTAGCTCCCTGGATATTATCCACTTGAGTTGAACCGTCAACATCATCTCCTTCCTTAATAATTTCCACAATTTTAGGAATTTTAATTCAAAATTTGAATTCAAATTGCTGTTGAGATTCAAATTATTCCCTTTCTTTTCCACGGGATCAGCCAAACAAACTTCAGAATTTAAAATATGAGATTCCTGAATTTTCTCTCCTTGAATATTCTCCTCCATTTGAGGGGTTTGAATTTGAATTAATTCAGCAATTATAGGAAAAACAGAAGAAGATTAAGCTCCTTGCCTAACCGCCATTTCTTCTTCTTCCTTATTTTTAGCTACGTCACTAGCTGTCAATTGAACATCAGAAAAATATGCACCAGAATTCACGTCTCCTTCAACATTTTTTAAGACAACATTATTGATGTTAACACAAACATCATTCGTTTTATCAATGGTTGAAACAACTTTAAGAAGCTTTTTCTCATGAATAAATCTTTTTTTTTATTGAACTTCACATGCATCTAAGGCCCAAACATATCAATTTCAGATTGAGAAGAATTGAAAGGGACTTCTTTAACAATAGGATTTTGATTATGTGTTGAATTAGGACAAACATAATCAATATGGCCGATTTTTCCACATTTGAAGCAAAAAGAAGATAGATTTTCATACTCAATTTTTTGAAAAAAATCTACCATGAATCCCTTCCAAGCAAATTCCAGAGGGGAGTTTAGAATCCAATTTTACTCGATGCAAGCTCTAGCAAATTCCCTTCTCCCCCATCTAAACATGTTACCATCCAATAAAATTGGAGTTCCAATTCTAGAAACAATTCTAGAGATACTGGATTCATCCAAACAATGTAGTGGCAAATGAGGAAGACGAACCCAAATTGGAGAAGAAATTCCATTCAAAGAGTAAGGAGAGAAGGTAGGAGACAAATTGTCAAAGCTTACCACAAAACCCCTACAAGCCAAGGACCTCCGTTAAGAACTTCCTCCATCGCTTCATGAGACTGAAATGAACAAAGGAGCCAATCTAGACCAAGCAATGTAATATGAAATCCTCCAAATTTCGACCATTGCTTTCTTAATTTAAATGAACTCTTAGAAAGGGATAGTTTTTTCTAAGAATTTTAACAACCAAGGATTTGTTCAAAATTTGAACATTAGAGAATTCCTTTTCCTTGTCAAGAATGACAACATTTTCATCTCCAATATCATCTTGTATTTCACTAAAATTAATTTTAATGTGAGGTTTTTTAGTCTCCACATTAGGGATATCCAATTTTGGAGAAGTAATTGGATTAACCATGTCCTTCTTAATATTTTTATTTTAATGTTGAAATCCTCTTGATCATCACATTCGATCTTTTGAATTTTTCAAGTTTTGCTCACATTATCCAAGATGATCCACATCGTCCTATATGATCTGAACAAAAATTCTAATCTTAGATCCAACACATCCAGCGGCTTAAATTGATCAATTATTAGTGATCGTCCCATACGATTACAACATCATACTGGACGATCCACATGACAGAAGTTGCTGGACAATTTGAATGCTATTAGGCTGATCAATTATGAGGGATCATCCAAGATGATCCACATGTTCATCCTGTATGATCCAATTAGTCAATGATCGTCCAGGCTAAGTCCTCAGGTTGATGGCTCAATGTCTAATCATCCAAGATGACACCTAATTATCCTGTATGATATGACTGACCTTTTTAACCAATCGTCTGGATGAATTAATTGCACTCGATTGTCTAGGATGATGTACGATATGCTGATTTCCTTATAAATAGCTAATTTTCTTCATATTCTTAACTCCCTTCCAATCCTTCTTCTTCCCTCTTGATCTCATTCTCTTGCAATGTCTGGTGGAGAAAGATCCATAACGCTTGTAGGAAACTCCTCCAGGCGTTCTATTAATCCTTGATTCACCAAGGAATCTAATGAAGTGTCCTACAACTGCAATAAATCTGCTGGAATCTACCCTTCCAAGATTATCAATCAAAATACTCTGAACTTCTAGGTTTTATGCCAATTCACTCGCACCACTCTTAGATTTATTCTTAACCTTGTATTCCCTTTCAACTCTGAACTGCTATTTGAATTATTTACAAGCCTTCACCTTAATGCTGATTTACTGATCTACAATCATATGTGAATATAAGGGCTATAGAGATCACCTATCAGGATTTCTATGAATTTCTTCGCTTGTCGACCACTGGAGACAAAATCTATATCTTAGCTTTTGATCCTGATTTTAATTGGTCCCATGTGAATAACATTCTTAGGGAAACCAATGTTCACTACCATGATTCCACAGTCAGCACCTTAGTCAAAGATGCCCGAACCATCCAACACATTCTTCAAAATATAATTATTCCTAAAGCTGGGGATCGAATTAATATTACTCATATTCTTTCACTAACCACTTACTACATCATAACTAATCGTGATTTTAATGTCGTTGATCTTCTCATTCTCTACATTGAACATTTAACCTGCATTAGGGATCCAGGACACAAAAGAAAGCCCAATCTAGCTTTAGAACATCTCATTGCCTATGTCCTTGAGACAAAATACATTCTTCAATTCCCTGCTCCACCTAATTACCCTACTGTATTCTATTCCAATAGCTTCTTTCACACCCTTCACAATACTTGTTGTCAACCAGTACATGAAGTTCCTGTGGCTGAAGAGGAAGGACCTATTCATGTAATAGTTCCTATCCACCAGTAGCCTCAGATTGATCAGCTGGTTCAGAGGTTTAATTAGTGGGAGGCTAAATTTGACTCTTACGTAACTGATCAGTAGCAGTAAGAATAAGATTTAGCCCACTTTGATACTTATGTAGCCCAGCAAGTAGTTGTATGACAAGGATATGGCCTAGTTTGGAAAGCAGTTTGCTTCCATTCACCATTACTTCCAGCCACCACCACCACCACCTCCACCTCTACCTGACCGGGATCCTTCATTTTTCTAGTTTGCTCAGTGCTTTTGTTTATGTAGTTGTGCTATGTACTTTGTGATGCACTTACTTTGTTTTATTTTCTATTTGTTCTTTTTCCTCTTTTTTGTGATGTCAAAAGGGGCAGTAGTGTGTTTGTTGTTTTAGTAAAATGAGTTTTTTTCTTCTTACTTGTTTTCTATTTTTATGACTGGCATTTTTTTTAAATAAAAAAAACTCTCCTTACTTTCAGAATGTCATCTTCTTAGAGGGAGTTTCAGAAAATGATAAAGACCTTTGAAAAGTTTTAACAACAATGTTTGCCATCAATTAAAAAATGGAGATTGTTGTGAATTTTGGCCCAAGTACTGTGATTTTGATGATAACAAATATTATTGTTTCTTTACTACTGATATCATTGCATATCTATTTTGTTTGCCCTGCTTACTAACCTTTCAGATCCATAAGTTCACTTGCAATGCCAAGCAGCTCAAGATCGGGTTGACTAGGCTTTAGTCTGTCTGTAATTTTAATTTTAAGGTACTTTTTACCTTTCTTGAGTTAAGTTATGTACATGGTGGACCCCAAGCTAAGTAACCTTGTACACACACACTCAAGGTGGTAAGTTAGTGAGTTAAAAAAAAATTCTATTTTTAAACTAATTGTATAATATGATTTAAATCATACTAGACGATCAGTTATACAGAAAACCCTAATTAGGGCACCCATTATTAAATGAGATTAATTAACTAATCATACTGGATGATTTAGATCATCCAAGATGATCATTTGTAGACATGAAAAATAGCCACCAATCACAATTTAAGCAATATTTTATTCTTCAATTTTTGTTATAAACGTACAGGACAATATACATCGTCCTGGATGATTTATGCCAATCATGCCTAAATTATTCCTTTAATTAGGGGACTAATTATGGTTAGATTGAACGATCAGATTGTACAAAATGATATATGAAGATCATCTTGGATGATCTTTGATATTTCATGGGACGATCCCCCATCATCCAAGTTAAAAATTGTAATTTTCTTCTAATCGTACTTGACATCCTTAAAAAATTACGGGATGATATTTTAATCATTGGTCATCATCCCATATCGTACTGGACGATCAATACAGTATCTTGAACTAATCATCTCGGATGATCACAAAATTATACTGGATGATCTGTACAAATATTTGAATTGCTCGTACAGGGCAAAGCTGATCGTACTAGCTAAAAGGGCTATTTTGTACTGATCGTACAAGACGAGATCGTACAAGACGATATGTTGATCGTCCTGGAAGATCTTTGACAGCAAGTTAAAATTAGGGCTTTATTTGGAGGCTCTCTATTTAATCTCTCTCATTATCTCTTGAAAAAAATATTTTGCTGTTATATTGATCTGAGATAGAGAGGGGCTTGAGAGAGAGAGAGAAATCCTTGTGGGGGGAGTTGTGAGGGATTCACAAAAGTTACTCCAAGCAACATTTCCATCATCTTCTTCAAGTTGCTTGTCTGGTTCCTTGGAGGCATTGGGGGAGGCTTTTATTAGCATCAGATCCATGTTCTCTGCCTACTTCAGGTGGGAGTAAAAGGATTCCAAGGTTCTCTACCTACTCCATGAGGGAGTAAAAGGATTCCATGGTTCTCTGCCTACTCTAGGAGGGAGCAAAAGGATTTCCAGTTCTCTGCCTACTATAGGAGGGAGTTAAAGGATTGAAGATACTCTACCTCATCGGGTCAGTGGAAAGATATTATAAGGGCTTCTCCGCCTTACTGTGGGGTCTAAAGGAGAGACACTACTTTTAGTGCAATCCTAGAAAAGGAGGTTTTCGGGGAGTGGATGTATGTCAAGTTGACTGAACCACTATAAATCTGGTGTGTTCTTTCTATTTACTTTTCCGTATTTAATTTTTGCATTTTTCTATGAATTATTATGTGTTTGAATTCTCTAAAATTTTTGTTATTGTGAAAGTGATCTGCTTCTGCATCAAGGGGGTTTTAATTTTTCATCTGTTAAAGAATTTTAAACTAACTAATTCACCTCCTCTTGATTAGCCACGAGCTAGTTCTATAAGGTTTAACAACCCTCATGAACTTTTAATATGATAATGAATTTGTGTAGAAATAGTAAAACATATGCAATAATTATAAAATTTATGATATGTATGCTGGTAAAATAGTATAATATAGAAATAGTAAAATTAATAAACTAGTAAACTAATAAGTTAGTATGGGTGTCAAATATATAAAGTAGTCGTCATAGCAGTATTATCAAATCAAAAAGAAAATTATATAAATTAGTAAAACTAAAACATTATTGTAAAGACTATCAGAATCATATCAATGTGAAAAAATTATATAAGATTATACATATGATATTCAACTATTTTATATCAGTATCAATTAGTATCATATATCATATGCTCATTAAAGGAATCATGCGCTCAGTAACAGTAAATTAGTAAACATTGAATCAATAGTAGTAGCAATGATAGAAAATTAGTAATAATATGAATAACAACATCAATATCATCAGTAATGTATTAGTATCTATAAAATTGATGATAATATAAATAATAGTAATAGCATCATCACTAGTAGTATAAGTATCCATAAAACTGATGCTGGTAATGATAAAATAGTGCAGTGATAGTAATCAGTATAATAGTAAAATAGTACAGTGGTAGCATTGTAGTAATAATAAATCCGTACAGTAACATGCATTCTAGTAATCATACTAAATAAGTAAGGAGTTCTGACTTGCATAGTATTTTTCTAGTAGTAAGTAATTAGTCATCATTGGCTAAAAAATAGAGTCGTCACTCTTTGTCTGTCGGCGCAGTAATAACTCCTAATTAGTGAATCACAAGATATAACATCAAATCACATTATTTAAAGGAATGCCCATTGGCCCATCATCCTATACAGGTCAGTGAGTCTCCAGCCAACATCAGTAATATCAGCCTTTACTTATCCTCACACATACTATTATCATAGTATTATAACTGTAATAGCAACCAACTATTATCCAATCACATATTTATACTCATTCATTATGCTTGTATTACCGGCATGTTTACATAAAAATACCAAAATTATTATTTATGCAAATTGTATAAAATATAATAACTTTTATTTTACCTGGTGAATTACGAAT
>JADPUM010000753.1:0-25000 GCA_016618105.1 Dendrobium huoshanense | reverse complement strand
GTACTGATCGGCCAGGACGATATCCATATCATCTTGGACGATAATGTCGGTTCTTAAAATTCTACTTGAAGGATCAATTTTTCTCATATATGAGACCTTGAGTGCTGCTGTCTTGACCTAAGAGAGCCTTGGGAGAGGAGAGAGAGAGAGAGAGAGAGAGAGAGAGAGAGAGAGAGAGAGAGAGAGAGAGAGAGAGAGGAACTTGTGAGGGCGAGTTTGTGAGAGGGTTCACAAGGGCTACTCCAAGCAAGGTTCCAAGTCGTCTTCTCCGGTCTTCGTCCTTCATCCTTGGGAGGTTGTTAGGAGATCTACTTCTGCAAAAGGTCCGGGTTCTTTGCCCGCTTCAGGAGGAAGCAAAAGGAGTCGATTCTCTGCCTGCTTTAGGAGGAAGCAAAAGGAGTCGATTCTCTGCCGCACCGGGGTTGGTGAAAAGGAGTCAAGTGAAAAGGCTTCTCCACCTAACTGTGGGAGCTAAAGGAGAGACACTTACTTAGTGCAATACCTGGAGGGCGCCTCCAGGGAGTGGACGTAGGTCAAGTTGACTGAACCACTATAAACTCTTGTGTTCTTTTTACTGCTTCTGCATTTTAATTTTTTGCACTTTGTTTTCTGTGGTGATTTTGATTTGTGCTTATTGTGATTTGATCTAAGAAAGAATTTTTAAAATACCAATTCACAACCCCCCCTCTTGGTTAGCCTCGGGCAAGTTCTCAAGGGCTTAACATCCCTAACGAACCTTCAATTTGAACTTTCAAATTCCAGTAGCTCCTAGTTACTTTCCTAAAATATCTCAATGGTAATTAGGAAAGAGTCTTTATTTGAATTCAATTAATTTTGAATTTCAAATACTTTCCTTATTTGTTAGAGACCAAATAGGAAGCCTCCAAATTAAATCAAATATTAAATATAATTTTAGATTTGATTCCAATCATTATTTAAAGCCAAGGGCCCACATACATTGAACCTAAATGCTTCCTCCCCTCCTCATATGGCCGGTCCCTCCCCTTGCACTTTCTCTCTCCAATTTATTCCTAATCACCATTAAATCCTCCCCCATAATTCCCTCCTAAGCCGCCGGCCCCTATAAACCAAATTGCGATGATTTGAAATTCAAATTAATCCCTTTCCCTCCTTAAAAAATCTAAAACTAAATTCAGATTTTTTTTATTCCTTATTTCACCTCCTTAGACCTAAACCCCCTCTCTCTCCCTTTCTACCCGAAATCCTCCAACCACTGGACCCTCACCACCCTTCCCCCCCCCCCCCCCCTCTCAAACTACCAGCTCGACTTCCAAGATCCCAAAGAAGGATTTTTCCATATTCATGGATGGCCGATCCTGAAGCTGATCACAGATTTGAGTATGATGAACATGGACAAATAGACATCCTATGATCCCCTTTCTTCGATCCCATCATTGGATTAGATGACGCCGTCGAGGATTGTGTCGATCGCATCCTCCTCTATTTGGATGAGATCATCAACGAGCAACAATCATCCGGGCCATGGAAAATCATTCGATGACCACCGACTTCTTCAACTCCGACTACTTCTCTGGCGAACAATATCGTAGGCATCACTTCTCCTAGTGGCTTTTCTAGGGTTGCTTGTATTCTTCCTCCACTAAAGCACTACCTTCATGAGTGAGAGTAAGGGAATTCAAGGTGAGCATTTCTAATTGTTAAGCCATGGATTCTTGTTATCATTTCCTTAGTGTTACTTGACTTATTTTATTGTTGTATTGCGAGCATCCTATTAATCTAGCTTGTAACCGCATACTATTACATGTATTCCAATTGAAAAGCCTAAGAATCTTACTTGGTGAAACATAAAGCTTATAATTAGCAACACTTACAACCTATTATTAATTCATAAATTAATTCTTGTTTACTTGCATGTTTCACATCATCTTGGTTTTAGAGCATGGTTCATGTAGTAGCATGTGTTAGGGTTTGATTTAGAGTTTGTCCTAGCATCATTTAAGCTTAATTCTTGCAAAAACATTTTATTTAGAAATTGTTATTCTCTAGTATTATTTATTGTCCACTACGTTTTAGCATCATTTTGAAGGCATTTAGTGCATTGGCGTATAGAATTAGGTGCTACACTTTATACCTTAGCATCCCTAGTTGTCACCTAGCATATCCCAATGGACCCGGAACAAATTCATCAAACTTTAGATCTAATCGTAGGACAACTTGGAACTGTTACCTAACAGATTAGAGAGACCCAAGTTGACTTAGCTGAATTTCACCTTTAAGCTGAAGAACGTCTAGATCATATAGAATGGATAGGAAATCATACTCCTTATACTCTGTCAACTCCACCATCCCCTTATGTTGAAGAAGGATGACCCGAGGACGTACCACCACGAGACCCTTACCATCGTAACAACCTTAGGCCTTGTAGAGAACTTGTAGATCCTACTTGGGGTGATAATGATGCCCAACTGCTTAAAAATATCCGTATAGATGCCCCTACCTTTGATGGCACCTTAGACCCCCAAGTCTTGCTAGATTGGCTCAAGGGTATGGATAGTTACTTCAGGTGGTATAACATTTTAGATGCTAGAATAGTTAGATTTGCTTAAATGAAACTGACTGGTAGGTCTAATCAGTACTAGAATAACCTTGAACATTTGCTAGAAACTTGAGGAGAATACCCCATCACTGATTGGAGGATAATGAAACAAGAACTCAAACAAAGTATCTCCCTCCATCCTACTACCCTAGACTTTTAGATCATTGGAACAGATTGACCTAGGGTAGTAAGCTTGTGAAAGACTATATATCTGCTTTTGATGATTTCATGATCCGTTGTAGTGGTGAGGAGACCACTTTCCCTGCACAACTTTTCTTTATGTTTAGAGTTGGACTGAGGGAAGACCTTAAGAATGAACTGTTTGCTCGAGGAATTACTACCTTAGAGGCTGCTTATAGTCTTGTGCTCGATCTCGAAGAATCTAGGAACCATGCCCACCCTATGAGCCAAGACCTCCGTCCAAATCCTTTTAAACCCTCTTCCATCCAATCCCAAACTAAACCTCCTGGTCCCATGGCAGGTCAATCCACTGCTGGACAATTCCAACATCGTCCTGACTATAAGAGTAAAACCTCTGAACGCAAGACACCCAAAACCCCTACAGGAACCAAGTGCTTTAGGTGTCATGGGTATGGACACATTGCCTCTCAATGTTCCAGCCCATATAAGATAACCATAATAGAGGAAGTTATTGATGAGGAGGATGAACCAGACACTGAACTAATTCATCTCATCGATGATGAAGAGGACTTTTTCTGTGAAGAAGACACTGCCGTGATCCACTACCTCCAAAAGATGGATCACTTTGACCTATAAGTTACTAGGTGTGCTTTATCACAACCTAAGTTGAGTGATAATTGGCATAGGACTTCCATCTTCCATACTTTCACCAAAATGGTGATAAGAATTATAAGGTTATCATCGATAGTGGAAGCTGCATTAACAATATTTCATCTGCCATGATTTCAAAACTTTATCTGAAGACGAGTCTGCACCCAAACCCATACAAAGTTGCTTGGATCAACTCGATCACCTTTGAAGTAAAAGAAAGGAGTCTTATCCCCATTGAGTTTGTGGGATACAAAGAAAAGATATGGTGCGATGTTTTAACCATGGATCTTGGTCAGGTCATCCTTGGCTACCCCTAGCTTTTCGATAATGAAGTTCTTATCTATGGGAGATCAAACACCTACGTGTTTGAGCACGATGGAAAGAATATGAAGCTGTTACCATCCCTACCTAAGTCTACCAAGGAGGAAGTAAATCCCACTCCCCTTAAACCTAACACAGGCCTAAATCTTTTAACCGCCAAATTAGTAGCTCGGGAAGTTAGTGTTGACCAGGAAGAGCCTATCTAATAAGAGGTTAAACCCCTCCTTGAGACCTATGCTGATGGTTTCCCTGAGGATTTACCCAACCATCTTCTACCTTTAAGGGACATCCAACATGTAATCGATTTAGTACCTGAAGCATCTCTACCTAACCTCCCACACTATCACATGAACCTCACGGAGCTTGTTGAACTCAAGAGATAGGTAGATGAGTTACTGTTATTTGGTTTTATTAAGGAAAACCTTAGCCCATGTGTGGTCCCCGCCCTCTTGACTCCCAAGAAGAATGGTTCATGGAGGATGTGTGATGATAGTTGCGCTATTAATAAAATCACAATTAAGTATTATTTCTCTATTCCTCGTCTAGATGACATGTTAGATATGATGACTGGAGCCACCCTATTTTCTAAGACTGATCTCAAGAGTGGCTATCATCAAATTAGAATTCGTCCTGGAGATGAATGAAAAATTATTTTTAAAACTAAGGATGAATTATATGAATGGACAGTTATGCCTTTTGGTCTGAGTAACGCACCATGTACATTTAAGAGAGTCATGACCCAAGTTCTCAGACCCTTCCTAGGAAAATTTGTAGTAGTTTACTTTGATGACATCCTAATCTATAGTAATTCGGTGGATCAACATTTAAATCATTTGAGGCAAGTATGTGAGGTTTTGAGAAAAGAACAGCTATATGTGAACCCTAAGAAATGTATGTTCCTCATAAATACTATCACTTCTTGGATTTATTAAATCGTCACAAGGCATATCAGCTGATCCTAAAAAGGTGCGTGCGAACAATGAGTGGCCTGAACCTAGAAATATCAGAGATGTTAGAAGTTTCTATGGATTGGCCACATTCTATCGGAAGTCTATTCGAAACTTTAGCACCATAGTCGCCCCTATAACGGACTGCCTCAAGAAGGGAGAATTTTGGTGGACCACTGCCGCCACTAAAGCCTTCAAAGAAATTAAGAGATGAATGATAGAAGCCCCAGTTATGAGACTACATGACTTTTCTAAATTCTTTGAAGTAACCTGTGATGCTTCAGCCATTAGTATTGGTGGAGTCCTTTCCCAAGAAGGACACCTAGTCGCTTACTTCAACGAGAAATTGAATGACATTAGACAACAATACTCAACCTACGACAAAGAGTTTTTTGCCATTATTCAATCTGTTAGGTATTGGAGACATTACCTACTCCCTCAAGAATTTGTTATCTTTTCGGATCACGAAGCATTGCGATACATTAATTCCCAAAAGAAACTCAAAGCCTGATATGGTCATTGGGTTGAATTCCTATAAGAGTATACCTACATGATTAGACATAAAGCAGGATCCAAGAATAAAGCAGCTGATGCTTTAAGCCGCCAGATGATGGTTACTCATGAGATGAGGGCTGAAGTAATTGTATTTGAACGCATTAAAGAATATTATATGAAAGTTCGTCATGGATGTTAGGCCCTATAGAACTGGCCCAAAGCTAATTAAAAGAGAGAGGTGAATTGGAAAACTTTAAAACCAAAGATAAAACTCCAACCAAAATCACCACAAACAAAGTACGGAAGAAAAATAAATGCGGAAGCGATAATAAGAAAACAACACACTGGATTTATAGTGGTTCGGTCAAACCTTGACCTACGTCCACTCCTTGGAGGCACCCTCAGTATTGCACTAAAATCGTGACTCTCCTTTAGCCCCCACAGCTAGGCGGAGAAGCCCTTACAAAATCACTTCCAACTTCCCCGGTGCGGCGGAGTCGCCGGATCCTTTGACACCAAGGAGATCTTCTTCTTTGGTGAACTTACCTCGAGACAAGCCTTGAATCCGATGGTACTAAGGTGCGAGTTCGCTGGAGCAACCGTGTGGATCCCCCACCACACTCCCTTGAGTTCCTCCCCCTCACAGATTCTTCTCCCTCTCAAACTCCACCCTTTCCTCTCTCCATTTCAAGCTCTCTCTTCAGGTTTCCCCCACAAGAACAAAGCTACAATGGCTGTCAAAGACTCTTACAAAAGTTTCCATGCCATAGCTTAA
Source organism: Dendrobium huoshanense (assembly GCA_016618105.1). NCBI lineage: Eukaryota > Viridiplantae > Streptophyta > Magnoliopsida > Asparagales > Orchidaceae > Dendrobium > Dendrobium huoshanense. Next base: position 19,092 of record JADPUM010000753.1, on the reverse strand, counting down.
ATAGAAGGTCTCAAAATGAGCTCATTAATGCAAGTTGCCGACATTATCGCCCAGGATGATAGGCATATCGTCCTGGCCGATTAGTTCAAATATGAGGAAAATTGTCCTGAGTATTGCCCTGAAATGAAGCTGGATGATGTCTAATCATCCCGGACGATCTTGTGATCGGCCTGGACAAAATCCCCATTAATTGCTTTTCAAAATTGCCTGAGAAATTTTGGAAAAATTGCTCTGGATAGTCTGGGATGATATTTTATAGTCCAGGACGATCCACCAGGACGATGTCCAAAAATAAGATTTTCCTAAGTAGATATGGCGGCAGATTCTTGCTGAATTGAGCCGATCGTCCTGGCCGATACAAAATTGTCCAGGATGATGTGTTTTGCATAAGGACGGCTGCTTTAATGAGGATGCCCTAATTAGGGTTTCTACTTTTGTTAGATCGTCCAGGACGATATAAATATCGTCCCAGACGATGTTACCAAAAATTGAAATCTTTTAGGGCACAACAGAAAATCTTCCAAGTTACAAATCATCAGATGCCACACCAAATACAACAGACTCAAGAAAGGAAAAAGATTACAAACTGACTCAGACCTAGTCTACCCAATCTTGAGCTGATTCCAAATTGCAGTCCGATCGTGTGAACCTGAAATGTCAATACATAAGGCAATTGTAGGGAATAAAGAATGTTTGTTATCATCAAAATTATAAGCTATAGATCTGCAACATTACAAAGATTGCACTAACTTTAAAGATACTTTTTTGCTGCTAACCACTGGAAGTGAACGTATAATCCGTGTTTCTTCTTGGACAATGGATATTTATTTAAATCCCAGAAGCTCTGCATCCCCGACACGTCTCTTCATGAATACCTCATTTGGGAATTACATGCTGGTGGATTAGCTGGACATTTTGGTCAGACCAAAACTATCGCTGCGGTTGAAAATTGATTTTACTAGCCTAGTCTTAAGCGTGATGTTAGTAGGTTAGTAAAGCGATGTCACACGTATCAGTTGGCCAAACAAAGGAAGAAAAACACAGGCCTTTATAGACCTTTACTTGTACCCAACTGCCCTTTGCAGGACGTGAGTATGAATTTCTTCCTCAAACTATCCAAGACATTTAGGAAGCATGATTCTATCTGTGTGGTAGTCGATCGATTCTCTAAGATGGCACACTTCATTCCATGCTCTAAAACTTTTGATGCCTCTCGTATTGCAAAGTTGTATTTTGAAGAAATAGTTAGACTTCACGGCCTACCTAAAATTATAATGTCCAATCATGACGTTAATTTCACTAGTTATTTTTGGTAGACCTTATGGTACAAAATGGGTACTAAACTCCAGTTTTCTACTACTTTCCACCCACAAACTGATAGGAAAACTGAAGTTATGAATAGAAGGTTAGGCATCCTCCTAAGGACTTTCGTAGGTGAACATATTCGAGATTTGGATTCCAAGTTACCTATAGCTAAATTCGCTTACAATAATTCGGTTAACCGAACCACGGGTCTGAGTCCGGCTGAAATTGTGTGCGGGTACCAACCTAGACAGCCTATAGATTTAATCCCTATAGGTCCTAAGCTTAGAGCTTTTGAGTCTGCATCTGCATTTGCATCATATCTACAAGAATTGCATAAGAAAATTAATAAAAAGATTGAACAAAGAAATGCTAACTATAAACTTAATGTAGATCTCAAGAAATGATTCAAAGAATTTGAGGTTGGAGACTTTATTATGGTTCAGATTCGTCCGGAGCGATTCCCACAGGGACCGTTAAAACGTTACATGCTAGAAGCGTAGGACCTTTCAAAATAACATAAAAAATTAATAGTAATGCTTATGTGCTAGACCTTTCTGAAGGTTTTAACATGAATCCAACGTTTAACATCGAAGATCATGTAACCTCTGACAGTCTAGAGTTTAACCCCTCTAATCCACTAAATAATGAGCCTTGTGTGAACCTACCTGGTGAGAACCCTAGCCTACCTCCATTCCCAAACATTCATACTTTACCCACTACGGAGAAGATTGAGGCAATACTTAGTGATGAGAATATTTCCACTAAAGGCGGTAGTCGCCAAAGGTATTTAGTTCAACAGACAGAGAAACCGGAGACAAAGAACACGTGGATCGACCGTAATGAGCTGCAGAGATTGGACCCTGATATGCTAGAGTGGTACGAGAGTTCCAGAGATGCTTACTCGACGGGGTTGAGCTTTCTCTCACCTGGGGAGAATGATGAGGGCATCAGCCATAGATTTTGACTATGTACCATCGACGGAATCATAAATCGACGGCTATGATTCGGAGCCTTTACTTTTGATGTATTTGATGCTTATTTTATTTTGCATTTCATTTACCTATTTACCCCGTTGGGTAATTAGTTCTTATCGAAGCCCCGAGGGCATTTGAGTCTTTTTTTTTCTTTATTATTGAGACCTATATATAAAGGTCTTTTGCTTTGTATGAGGTTAATGATGAATTAATAAAAAATTTAGATTTTGAGTTCTTATTTGTGAGCTCTTGAGAGGAGAGGTGAAGCTTAGGAGAGGCTTAAACGAAGTACCCAGCAACCCCTTCGGGTGAGCTCTTAGTTTTTCCTATTTTCTCTTGTCTTTTCCTTATTCCTATACCCGCCACCACCCCTAACCCTTCCTCCTTGCCTCTGGCCAAAACCCTCCCTAGCTTTTTCCAACTCCCCCCATAACCCACTGGTCTCAATCCCATCACCCCAAGCCGCCGGCAACCTACGATGCCTACATCCGCCGGTCTCCACCCTTAAGTCGCCGGCATCCCCTCCCGCCAACCCTCCTAACCGTCGGCCACCCTCACCATTAGTTTAAATTTTCAAATTCCATTGGCTCCTAATTACTTTCTTAAAATATCCCAATTTTAATCAGGAAAGTGTCTTTATTTGAATTCAATTAATTTTGAATTTCAAATACTTTCCTTATTTATTAGAGACTAATTAGGAAGCCTCCAAATTAAATCAAATCTGAAATATAAATTCAGATTTGATCCCAATCATTACTTAAAGCCAAGGGCCCACATACATTGAACCTAGATGCTTCCTCCCCTCCTTATATGGTTGACCCCTCCCCTTTCTCTTTCTATCTCCAATTTATTCCAAATCACCATTAAATCCTCCCCCATAATTCCCTCCTAAGCCACTGGCCCCTATAGCCTAAATTGGGATGATTTGGAATTCAAATTAATCCCTTTCCCACCCTTAGAAAAAATCTAAAACTAAATTCAAAATTTTCTGATTCCTTCCTTCCACCTCCCTAGACCTATGCCCTAATCGCCCCCTCCCTCTCCCTCTCTACCCGAAATCCTCCAGGTGGTCGTCATGGCCCTCCCCCCCCCCCCCCCCCCCCTCTCAAACCGCCAGCTCAACTTCTAAGATCCCAAAGATTGAGTCTTCAATATTCTTGGATGGCCGATCCTGAAGTTGATCACGGATTTGTGTAGGATGAATATGGACAACTAGACATCCTACAATCCCCTTTCTTCGATCCCATCTTTGGATTGGATGACAATGTCGAGGAGTAAGTCAACCACATCCTCCTCTATTTGGCTGAGATCATCAACGAGCAACAATCATCCAGGTCGTGGCTAATCATTAGATGACCACAGACTTCTTCAACTCCGACTACTTCTCTGGTGAACAATATTGTAGGCATCACGTATCCTAGTGGCTTCTCTAGGATTGCTTGTATTCTTCCTCCACAAAAGCACTACCTTCATGAGTGAGAGTGAGGAACTTAAAGTGAGCATTTTTAATTATTATTCCATGGATTCTTATTATCATTGCCTTAGTGTTACTTGACTTATTTTGTTGTTATTTTGCGAGCATCCTATTAATCTAGCTTGTAACCACATACTATTACATGAATTCCAATTTAAAAGCCTAAGGATCTAACTTGGTGAAACATAAAGCTTATAATTAGCAACGCTTATAAACTATTATTAATTCCTAAAACAATTCTTGTTTACTTGCATGTTTCACATTAGTTATAAATAAAACCCAGGGGCTATATCATAATTTAAGAAATAATTTATAAGCTATTTACCATTATTGAATATGCATAAAATCATAAAGCATTTGTAAAATGACATGTTACAATGATATTACAATGTTTTTTATTATTGCTAAATGGCATCAATTCAATAATCTAACTTGCTAACCAATTCTTTTATTTTTTTATTAAAATTATTTAAAAAAAAAATTAGGAAATAATTTATAAAAAAAAAAAGTATTGTTGCATACTAGAATATTCGTTATGGTAGAGATATGAAGAGCTTAATGCCTTAGTTTTGAGCAAAGATTCAGCACACATACAGATAAAGGGAAAGGGGTGCGAAAGTCATAAAAGAAACCAATTTTTACATGGAAAATTCAGGAAAAGGGGAAAATTCATGGAAAATTTAGGAAAATGTGCAAATTCACGGGGCCTGACTAGTTAAATTGATTTAACTAATATTTATTAGTGATTATAAATGAGGCATTTTCTTTGGGGGTAGCCATGGCTTGATGTAGCAAATATACATCTTATTGAGCAAATTATATGGTGAGATTTGGAAGAATTCAGTGATATGAGAGCTATTCTCAATAGAGTATTGGCCTGCTTGATCGGTAGGACCATAGTCGAATGAAAATTGTCGGAGAGTCTGTAGTTGGAGGTTATAGGGACAATAGTTGGCGAGCGATAGAGGTCGGCGGAACCATAGTCGGCGTGCAACTGAGGTCGGATGGATCATAGTTGGCCAGACATGGAGGTTGAAGGGATCGTAGTATGCTGGTGATGGAGGTCAAAGCGACCGTGGTCGGCGTGTGATGAAGATCGGAGGGACCGTGATTGATATGTGACAAGGGTCGAATGTACCATGGTCGGTAGGCGATGAATGTCGGAGAGACCCTGATCGATGAGCAATGGAGGTTGGAGCATTCGTCATCAGTGGGTGACAGAGGTCAAAGAGTTAGTAATCGATGGGCAACATAGGTTGGAGCGACTGTAGTCAGCAGGCGATGGTGGTATGAGGGACTGTCGTCGGTGGATGACGGAGGCTGAAGGGACCTTAGTCGGGAGGGAAATTTTTAACACTAAGCATGATTAGAATCTTACTTAGCCAATTAAGCATTGATTTTTTAAAATTTAAGAATAGGCATAATCGCCTGTTTGAAAGGCGATTAAGCATTGGACTAAATCGCCTGATGAATGGGTGATTTATAAATCACCTGATGAATGGGCGATTTGTAAATCGCCTCTTTAATTGGCAATTTAGGTCGTGCATTAAAATCACCCATTTGATGGGCGATTTAGATGTCCATGTTTTTTTTTTAAATAAATTTACATTTAAAGAAAATGAAAATCTGTAATATTTTGAAATTTTTTGAAAAACTTAAGGCTTTCTTTATTGTTTTGAGTGTCCATCTATAATGACTAATAAATCAAGAAATGTTTTTTGGAACTAAATAAATTCTTTAAATATGTTTTTTGGTTAGGTTACATGACAAAATTAATAACTAAAGGAATTAATAATTATTAATTAATGCATTGATAGAAGTTATAAAGAAAATAATTCATTTAATTTATTCAAAAATTACAAATTATTGTGGATATTGGAACCCTCATTTTAAAAATATTTATGAAAGCATAGGATTCTGATAATGTCAGAATCCTTTTGCAATGACAATTCATCTAGCTAGCAATGGCACATCACATCACATGACCTGTAAAGTTGTTTGGTCAATTCAAGTTCTATTATAATTTTTGACTGCTAGTGTTTGTTGGATATCTTTAATCTAAGCTATTTAAAGGGTGAATGGTAGACTCATGTAGTATAGTTCTTGAGTAATTGTTTGAGTTCTTCAGAATGTTTTGGCCATGTATGGAGAAATTTCATGGTGTCCCCAACAAAGAAAGGTTTGATGATGCAAGTCGAAGAATGCATGCTTGCATAGCACGCGCCGGTGATAGTCATCAGAGAAAAAGGATAATTAAAATGAGATATTTAGGTGTTGTGTACATGAATGGTCAGAAGATGAGGATGATTTCCTTTGGGATATGAATACTGAGTTAATTAGGGTAAAACTTTATAAGACTAGAGATTTCTTAAATACCGCCGATTGAAAATCTTTTCAAATTAGGTTCCGTGAAGTGAATGGCCATCATGTAAGCCCTCATTTCTTACAGATGCGGTACCATGAGATGAAACGCCACAGAGATAGTGGACATTCCCCGCCAGATATTGACTGTAGCGACCTTGATCATGAGCATGTAATTTTGTATAGTGATTGGTCTTCGAGGTCCGACAAGTTTATTATGGATTTCTATAAAGAGTGGATGAATGAGGTATTACCTGATGGGAAGCGTAGAGAGTTCTTCAATGTTGACGACTAGCAAGACCTTCAGTATGAGTTCGAGTTCCATCAGAAATATTATCCAACTCAAACACAACTACAGTCATGTTTACATATGTTGAGTAGGAAATAGGAAAGCTATGTCCTCCTCTAAATGTTATGTACGCCAACAATTTTTATCTCATTTTATTTCTTGCTTAGTAGAATGCGTGTGTGTGTGTATTTTTCTTTGTGTAAATTTAAAAAATTTATCATGTTGTGTTGAGAATGATATATTGTTCATTTATGTTATTTGATGTGTTCTCATAATTTTTATAGTAAATTTAAATTTATTTTAATTAAAATTTAATAAGGAAACTAGAAACAAAATTATCTAAAGGAAAGGTAAGTAAACTCGTACTCAATCATCACTAGATAGATGAACATAAAAAAAAGTCTACATAAGATATAATAAAAACATAACATCAACTAACGTCTCCTACATCCTCTATGGGGTAAAGCATGACTGCCAGGTGTATAATGTTGTGGTGGACATACAGGCCTATCACGTACCATGCTACCCAACCCTGGTGACGCCTTGCTGCTCTGTCCCAATTGGGCCTGCTGATGTACTATCTGGAACATACTCATGCGGGTACCAGCCTGGTGTAGACTCCTGAGTCGGTTAAGTAAAGAAAGCATGAGAAGGTCCCAAACTTCATACGATTATGGTCCGACATCTATAGATTGAGGATTAACTGTCACTGTACTGAAGGTGTCGTATGGATGAACCTCACTCTAAGTACTTCTCATCAGGAATATGAACCTCTCTACGCAAATCAACTGTAATCTCAACAATTTTCTTAATAATACATTCGGCATTGTTGTAGTCATGTGAACTCACCAAAGGTAGCACTGCCCTCTCTGTGTCCAGGAAGAAATTACGCTAAAGGAAGGGAAAAAATTAAATAACTATAAGGTCAACATTCTTCCGTAATGAAATGTATACCACACTGATATTACTTACCATATATCACTCTGAGGTTCTCTGGGGTAGTATGTTGTCGGTGGAGTTGATGTAGGATTCAACTTATACAATGTCGCCCAGGACCTGAACCACTGAAGTTAATCCTGAATGAAGTGCTCAATATCAGGTCCAGTAGTCATTCCTTCAACAACATATGCTCTTTTATCCTCCCACAGTCCAATATAAGATAGGTGGTACACCATCCAATCCGTATCACCTTTACCACGCCCATCTACTCGCACAAATTTGGTCTCTATGGGTTGAACATCCGTAGTAGGAATAAGCCCAAACTATCAAACAACTCTATCTAGTAGGTGCCACTCCACCCGAAACCAACAAACAAAAGGCACATGAGCTAGCCATATTGCTTGTCCTGATAAGCATATATCAGCAACTTGAGAACGAACTTCTGTGGTGTAAGGCTCCCAGGTGACCTACCAAGACCAACATATTCATATTCAATTAATTGAAGATGTTATAATTTAAGTTATATAAATTCTATATTACTAATATCAATGCAAACATGACTATCCAATAGGCCATCTAGCTCATCTCTATAACTGTTGAGGCTACTTGCTGGGAGTTTCCTTAGAAATTCCTGGTTCCACCTACATAAACATATATTATACGTATTAGAAATTTCTGGTTCCACCTACATAATCATGTGATGCTGAGAACTAAAAAATTATACGTATTAGAAATTTTTAGCATATGGTTTAGATAACTTGTACCAACAGAAAGACCATCCAAGCTGACATGATGTGGTACATGAAGTGCAGGACGTCACACATGAAGTCGCTCCCAACACCAAATCTTGAGCAAATGTATGCATCCTGTAATATTTTCCCTCTTAGGCTTAGTCGCCTCTGCAAGTTCCCTGTACAAGTGGGCTAGTACTGCTGCCCCTAAAGAGTAAGTGCTGAACAAGCCTAAGTCCTCCAACAATGATAAGAACCTTAAATGGATCTCATAACCTGAGGTGTCTGGAAGAAGGTAAGTTCCCATCAAAAAGAGAATGTACGCACGAACATGCCGCCAAAAATCTAGCTCGTTCAAGTCCAAATTGGAATCTCTATAAAAGGTCTGACGTAGCCATCTCAAAGGTAAGAAAGTCTGAGCTTGTGCCTATCCCATCCTGAACTTTGAAGAGACTCGTGGGTTGAATGGATCATGATACACGACATCTCGCTAAGGGTGCTGTCCTAGCAGATCATCACAACAGTCCTGCCAATTAACCCATTGTCTTCCAGGGCCAACAACACTGTCACCAACCAAAGCTGGCCCATCAATGTGAACCCCCAATATCAAAGCAACATCCTGCAAAGTAATACTCATCTCACCTACAGGTAAGTGAAATGAGTTTGTCTGAGGTGATCAGTGCTCAACCAATGCTATAAGAAGATGGTGATCAATCATGATGTATCGCAGCTGACTAACACAGTCCAATCCTAAGATCCGAAGCCCTTCCATAAATCTAGGATAATTAATTGGCTACTTATAAACCATGAGAAGATACGAGGCAGCTTCCAAAATTGTTCCCTACATGTCACGAAGATGGAAGGGAATTAGTAATATTAAATGAATCAACGAACGATCATCATGAAAAATATTGAAAAAGTTCATACCTCATCCGGATAGGCCGCTATGTGTGAACCACATATGGAGGCAATGCTAGGATGTAGATCCATTGGCACATGTTATTGCTCCTCATCCCCCTGTGCTACAGATTTTCTAGCTTGACATTTTCGACGAGCAGGTTGACTTTCTTCCATACTAGCTACAAATTTGCATAAAAAATTGTTAATTCGAGTTAATGAAACATTAAGATAAATATCGATAGGTAAAATAAATCATTAAAACAAATTAATTTTTTATGTGCCATTCTTTTTACAATATAAACAAATAATCTCAATTCAATTCACAAATGATGGAATTAAACTTATTCAGTTGATTTAATATGCATGCCAAATTGTACACAAAGTAGATATAGCCTCTATTTTTAATAAAATTTATATATGAAAAAACTTACAAGTAAATAATAAATAACTTGGGCTACAATACAAAGTTATATTTTTTACAACACCAAACAAAACTTGGACATACAAATAGACACATACTAAATAACTTGAACTACAATACACAGTTTTATTTTATGCAACACCAAACATAAAGGAAACAACAATGTAATATTACATAACATGCACACCAACACAAACAACTCATACGAAGATAAATTTCAGATCAATGATTTCAGGAATGCATTACAAGGCGTGTTGGGCAGGTTGTTCTATTATGCCCAACTATATGACAATAACTGCATACTCTGCTACTTTGATGCATTGGTTCATCCATTATATTTCTGTATCGATTAGTCTTCGGCCTACTAGATCTCCTTCTAAAGTTTGGAGTGTTCAAGGGGTACAAACCAGAAGTAGGATCATGACTGGGCCAGTATGCCTTATCTGGTATTGTGTGAAATTCATCCACACAAGTCATCTTAAAGTTATTCATTGTGTAGTACTCTAAAATATAATCCAAATGACTTATCCTAACTGATGCAGTTGAACTTATTACATGGGCACATGGCATGTGATAAATAATAGTCCTTCCACAACTACATAAACTATTAGCACCTGGTGTAACGTCCACGTGGTATGATCTTGATGACATATTAAATACTTGGAACTCACGCATGTTAATCTGAGTTGGCTCCGGTATTCTTCTTGCATCTGTTTCAAGTTTTTATAATTTATTCTGGACTCGTGGGGAGAAAATGGTATTATTTTGGTGTTCTTCAATAATAATATTCTTGAGTTGTTGGACAAACATGCGAATAACATTATAACATATGGCAATAATGAGAGCTTGCATCGGTAACCCACGTGCTCTCTTTAATATTCCATTAAAGGCTTCTGATGCGTTAGTTGTCATTACTCCGTATCAGAATCCACCATCAAATATAAAGGTCTACTTTAAAACATCCATTTCTACTAACCATTGATGAAGTTCAGGCTTTATTCTTATTATATCTAACATGCTCTAATTAAATATTTATGCATCATCGGTAATTCCAGCTATATACATCTTCTAGCATATAAAATCCACATAAGTTACTCCCATTTTATTGAACAGCTTTCTTAAAGTTTTTGCGTAAGTGCCTAAGACAGTGTCGGTGCGCTGCAGCTGGGAATATGTCCCTACATCCACTTACCAACCCAACATGTCTGTCAGATATGATACATTTCGGTCATACATGATACATAGATTACTTACTTTTGGTAGCAATAGAAGGGAGTAAATCATGAATCATGGTAAGAAACCATATCCAAGAATCATTGCACTCTGACTCTACAATTCCAAAGGCTAATGGGAAAAGGCCGTTATTTGCATCAAACCTAACAGCTATGAGTAATATACCCTTAAACTTACCCAATAGGAAAGTCCCATCTAGGCCGAGGACGGGTCGAAAAAACCTCCAACCAGTGATAAATGGCCCCAAAGCCCAAAATAACCTTTGAAATCTATGTGAACTAGATGATTGAATTTTGTACACAATTCTAGGCATAGCTTGAATAATACCTTCCATGAACAAATTTAGTGATCGGTAAGACTCTTTCCAACTACCAAACAGTGCCTTAATAGCTTCCGACTTGCATCCCATGCTTTTTTATGTATGAATTTTTAATATTAAACTTCACCTCCACTATTCCAATAATTTCTATAGGTTTAATATCCATTTGTTTCCTTATAGTTATAATAATAAAGAAGCTAACAAACAATGAATTACATTGCCTGTGACCAGCTTGAAGAATTGGGTTCATGCACGTATGTGGACCTTTTATCGTTGATATCTTTCATACCCCTCCCAATCGCTTGCTCAAGCTAGCGTGTAAACGCCATTGACACTTTACCGGCAGATTATCATGTTGTATACAAGCAACTGTGAATTTTTGTTTGTTTGAAGCCACCACGATAAATTGAACATTATTTGTAATTGACTAACCGTGCAAGGCAAATTGCAGTTCAGATTTTCTGCAAAAACACATATGCTCTACCAATTCAGTCAGATGCAACCTCCGCATTTCACTGACGTGTAGTCTTCGGAATCTTAGTATATTCATTATTAGATGTCATGCAATCTTCTGTATTTCCAGACCTACAGTACTCATGAATGATATCATTAGCATTAGGCTGAACACCAAGATTCATGACAGCATGATCGTCGAGGATATCATCAAACTCTACATCCCCGTCATCACTTGAATCACTGCCGTCTCATACCCTTCATCATTGAGTATAGGATCAGATAATCTAATATCTTTGACTTCAAAAGCAAAAGTAGACTTGGATTGTGTTGAAGGGCCAGCCAAATTCTCTTGATATGCGATTGGTGTGGATCTATATTTATACTTACATAATATTAGATAACGATGAATAAGATTTAACTTTAACAAAAATAATCATTTCCTTCACAACTAACATACCCTAGATGTGCATTTGGGATTGCCAAGGCCATCTTCGTAGAATCATGCATCTCATGTACATGATCTAGTACTACTGAATTATGAATCTGAGCTGACAAATCTTCATCCAAATTATTTTCATTACGAATTTTCTCAACCTCCACATACAGAATCAGAACTTCAAAAGTAGCCAATGATAATGCAAATTTATAACTTTCTTCATCCTCAAGCTTCGAGGCCATGAATTTGTTACCCACTAAAAAATGACACACAATAGTCACCGCAAACTTTGAGGGATCGAACTTCAATGCTCTAAGAATCCAATCCTTCAACTATTTCAAAGTCGAGTTGAATGGAACTTGTAGGGGCCGACATTTACCACCAATATATATTGGTGAAAAATGACCATCTAATGATAACTCTCCATCATATAACAACATAAAAGATGGTAGTCACGCACTCATTTTGGATACCTACATTTACAAAAAGTTTAGGTGGTTGTGCACTCATATATTTATTTCAACGAGACAATCGTCAATTTCATAACTACCCACACTATTTATGAAATTTTTTTCAATTATTAAAATATCACTATGTTAATATTATCATTAACTAATGAAATAGAAATATTATAAACAGTAATATTAATATTTCCTTATAAACCCATAAAAAAGTTAACAAAAATGTCTACAATTTTCTGAATAAATATTTTGAAATTATTTTAATTTAGTTATATTTACTAACACTATAAAAAATTACATTATAAAACAACAAATAAATATTAATATAAAATTTCCAATAATATCTATTTTTAACCATTTCTAAACTACTTTTATACAAAATAAAAAAAAAATCATGAAAAATAAGCATGGCATTATACAATATGCATTTGCATTCCTATCTACACTATTACATGGTGGATTTCTAAATTTTTTGCATTTCTAAACTCCATTTTGCAAGAGGGATCAATTTAATGAAAAAAATACATATTAAAATACCTTCTATCGGTGAACTTGCATGGCAGTCCGGAGAAATAGCGAGCAAAGTTTGGAAAAAATGGAGGAAGGAGAAGAAATGGGGATCTCCATCCGTTTCAAAAATAACTTCGGGATATGAACAAATCACCCATCAAACAAGTGACTTACATATCACACGTTAATCACCCATTAAATGGGTGATTTTAGTGTGGATGGCTAATCGCCTATTAAATGGGCGATTTTGATATGGATAGCTAATCGCCTATTAAACGGGCGATTATGCCTACTTTTAATTTTTTTTTAATTAAATGGTTATTTAGCTAATTAAGATTCTAATCATGCTTACTGTTAAAATTTCCCGGGAGGGGACGGAGGCCAGAGGGACCGTAATAGGTGAGTGATGGTGGTCATATGGACCGTAATTAACGGACGACGGTGGTTAGAGGGGCCGTAGTTAGCTGGCTACGGTGGTTGGAGTGGATCGAAGTAGGCGGGCAAAGGTGGTTGGTGGGACTATGTTCGGCGGGCGACAATGTTCGGAGAGACCGTAGTCGGCGAGCGATGGTGGTCATTAGGGCCATAATCGGCAGGAGATGAAGGCCAAAGGGACTGTAGTCGGGGGACAATGACGACTTGAGGGACTGTAGTTGATGAGTGATGGTCGTCGTAACCGTAGTCAGCCAATAATGGTGGTTAGAGTGGTGGGTCAATAGAAGCCAAGCGGAGGTGTAGTGGTGTTCTACGGACTGGCGGTGGTCCGGCATTGGCCGGCTGCCGGGGTGTAGGTCTGATGATAGGAGGTGGTCTGACGAGGGTCGGCGACGGTCAGCAAACGGGCTATGGTTCGACGATGGTTTGTGGACGGGCTGTAGTCTGACGGTGGTTAATGAAAGTTCGTTAGCTATTGTACTTGGGTAGAACTCTAAAATCCTTGAAGCTTTAGTCTCTCACAAATCTCCAGCAAAAGGTCCAAGCTCCCTTTTCATGTGTGATGTAGGGGTCTTTTTATAGATTTTTTAAAGTAGCATACTTCGTGATTATGTAGAAAATCTAGGGTAATTTTGGAGTCCTCTATTAGACGACACATATTGATCCATTCAATTATACAGTTTTTAAGCATTTATGTGCGCAAATGATGTTAGAATTAAATGATATTGGGCTCATTGGAATGCTCGATTCGACTATAAGCATGTCATATTTGAAGATCATTTGGTCAATCAATTAATGTTGTGAAGCTCCAAATATACTTTGATCCCTTAATTTGAACTCATTTGGGTCATATTAAACTGATTTTGGTGTGTTTAGGTTCGTTTTCCTTCAGAAGTTTGATTGGACTATAAGTTTGTTGATATTGGAGTTTGAATTGCTCCAAATTTAATTTTGGGAGTTTCCAATATGGCTTGAGATTCACGATAAGACAATTTTTTGGGAGGTATCAAGTATTATAAAAAGTTAAAATTTTTGTAAATAACAAATCTAATTAATTGGGATTTAATCGAATTAACCTACAAAATTTATTTTTTAATTATTCGTTAAAAAAAACTCGGTACAATAACTTGTGTTTTATTAATATAATTCAAAGAATTGGTAAACGGCATGTATCTTCTTGCAAAGGTAAATGTCTTTACCAAATGATCATAATAATTATAATTATAATTAAATTTCACTAGACAAAAAAGAATAATTATTTAATTTTATTATTCTAAAGAAATTAGAAACAATTATTTAATAATTTGATTATTCTATGGAAATAATAAAAAATTTATAAAAAAAAAACGTGATGGCCGTCGGACAAATGAGAGTGTAAAAAAATATAAATAAACAAGTGGAGGTTAGTGTACAGTTTTGACCCAAAATATGCCACGTGCTCTTAGTGACAACTGTCATATGTTGTCACATGATGATGTCACTGGACTAACACTGCATGACCACCCCAAATAATTTAATTATTAGAAATTTTCTCAAAAATAAAAATTAAATAATATTAATTTTTTTTAATAAATGCCCATACCAAAACAACAACAACAACAATAATAATAATATTGAGTCTTGAAATATTTGCGGTGGTAGAGAAATATAAATTTTAAGGTTCTAGTTTTGTACGAATATTCAACATACAAATAGATAAAAGATAGGAGTGTAACATTTATAAGGAAAAAAAAGAGTTTTTACAAGGAAATGTTTAAAAATGAGAAAAAATTACGGGTTCTTGCTAAGTTTAAATGAATTCACTAGTATTTGCAATTGATTAAAAATGAGATCTTTCATTGGGGGGAAGGTCTTGGCTCAATGTAGCAAATATACATCATATATAGTGCATTACATTGTGAGAGTTCAAAGAATCAGTGTTGACATGTTCATTTGGTCGGCAGGATCATAATCAACGAGCGATGTAGGTTGGAAAGACCGTAGTCAGGCGACAATGATCGGAAGGATCGTAGTCGAGTGACAGATGTCAGAAAGACCGTAGTCAGGCAATGGTGGTCAAAAGGACCGTAATAGACAGGCGATAAAGGTCAGAAGACTATAGTTTGTTGATGGTGGTTAGAAGGACTATAATCGGATGACGGTGGTCGGAAGGATAAATAGTCGACGGGCGATGGAGGTTGGAAAGACCATAGTTGGGTGATGGTGGTTTGAAGGATCGTAATCAGATGACGGTGGTTAGAAAGACCATAGTCTATAGGCAACATAGTCGAAAAGACTGTAGTCGGATGACAGTGGTCGGAAGGACTGTAGTCGGATGATGGTGGTCAGAAGGACCGTAGTCGGATGACGGTGGTCAGAAGGACCAGAGTTGGCAGGCGATGGAGGTTGGAAAAGTCGTAGTCAGGTGATAATTGGTGGCTGGGATATGGTCGAGGAGGAGCTTGGTGGGAAGAGAAAGATTTCTCTTCCTCTACTATTTTTTCTCCTCCATTACTTGGTCCCCTTTCATTGAAGAATGAGAGGTTTATTTCTAGCTTTTGGTTAAGGTAAACTTGAATTATGGAGGTCAACCTTAGAGTCTAAAGGTTTTTGCTTGAGTAGATCTAAAACATAATATATGGAGTGTAATTTTAGTAGTAATAGACCTAGTGAGGGGATTGTGACTTTGGGCGATCAAATCATTAATAAGAGTACACGTTTTAGATATCTTGGATCTATTATTCAGAGTGATAGTGAAATAGATGGGGATATTATCAACAGAATTCAAGTTGGATGGTTGAAGTGGAGGAATGCATCGGGCTTGTTATGTGATAGAAATGTACCCCTCAAATTTAAGGGAAAATTCTATAAGATGGTAGTGAGGCCTGCAATGCTTTATGGTGCCGAATGTTGGCCATTAAAAGAGAAGCATAATACTAAGTTAAGTGTGGCAGAGATGAGGATGCTCAGGTGGATGAGTGGCTTTACCCTTAGAGATAAGATACAAAATGAACATATACGTGAAAAGGTTGGAGTAGCTGCAATAGAAGATAAGATTAGAGAGAGTCACCTTAGATGATTTGGTCACATAAAACGGCGGCCTTCCGATGACCCGTTTAGGAGAGTAGAGGTATTAGATTTGACTTATGTTAAAAAAGGTAGGGGTAGACCTAAAAAGACTTGGTTAGAAAATATTAGGAATGACTTTTCTTTATTAGATTTAAACGAGAGTTTGACTTCTAATAGAACACAATGGAGAAAAAGGATTCATATAGCCGACCCCACGTAGTGGGATAAAGGCTTGATGTTGTTGTTGGGGAGTGGCATGTCCAGCAAATAGAGATAAGATCAAGAGCACGTTGGGAGTAGTTCGAATGGACGACCGATATTGATTCTTGTTGACCTCATTAGTCGAGGTCAATTTCCCCGGATTCAATTCTAGCACCTAGGTATTCGTAGCCTAGTGTAGACGTCGCCTTTAGGATTTCTTTAGGTGGACACCTAATGACGTAGCATCGACTCGAACTTTTTACTCAGCTCGAATCAAAATCAATTCAATCCAATTCTAATTCAACCTCAAATCAACTCTTTTAAACCAAAATTTGCTACACCAATCGAAATGAAATCAAATCAAAATAACTCAAATTGAATTCGATTTCAATGGCTCCGATTAACACGTTTTGACTCGTCACAAGTATATATATAATAATAATTGATACGTTGTCAAAAATTATCTTAATCGGGCACGAATCTTGATGCAAAATCAAGTTTGTAAACTTCAAAAATTAATTCGGAAACCATCCAAACTCCGATTTCAGCAAACTTACAATCGAACTGAGCGTCTCAGGAATACAAACCCAACGACACCAAGATCAACCCAATCCGAGCCCAAATGAGTCCAAATCAAGGGTTCAAATTGCTGTTGGAAGGTTCAAACCGCAATTTGGGTGACCAAACGGTCTTCGATTTGACGAGCTTATACTCGAATCGAACGGCTCGACGAGACGAATCCAATGAGCCCAAGATCACTGAATTCCGAAATCATTAAGGCCTTCAAATGTCAACCGAACTCAGCCTACTCTCTCACACAGCAAAACTGCCCATCTCACCATCTCTACAGTTCGGAACTACCCTCCCGCTCCTTTCTATCCATTGATTCACATAGAAAGAAACTCCCAACTGATCGTCCTAGAGCATTTTGTGATCAGTCCCTGGTCACGTCTCCTCTTAGGCAAGCAAAACCAAACCTCAACTCCTTAGCAGTTCACGAAACAGCCACCCACTCCCTCTCCTATTTGCACATAGCCGAACTCTCTCTGGCAGTTGGAACAAGCCTGACACTTCCCCATCCACTCTCACGCTCTCTCTTGCACAAGAATACGCACTCTGATACGCACAGCAAGAAATCCAAGCGGAAGCCCTCCCTCTCCGTCCCTCTCGCGAAACCGAGACCAGAGAAGCCGAAGTCTCCAGTTGCTCCCTCTTGCTCGTGTGGACAGAAACTTTAGCCAAAGCCCTCATTTCCTTTCTCCCATCCGATCTGACGATTGCTCTTGTCGTCGTCGTCGTTTACGAGCCGCAGATTTGCTCTTACTGTAGGCTCTCCTGCATTAGGTATATTTTCCCTTATATCTTCTCCTTTTTCTTCAACCTTCAAAATCGAGCATTGAATGTTTAGGTATTGATCTTCTTGATCAAAATCTGAGACAAAATCCATTCATGTTTCCTTTATTTGATAAACTTTTGAAAAAAGAGAAACGATTAAAATTTTGTTAGAATGTATATATGAATTTATATGTTTTTAATCTCAAGGGATAAATGGCTACATCTATTTCAATTTTTGCATGGTTGCATAATTGCATTGTCTATTTTCTTCATCCTCCTTTGTTCTTTCTAATCAGAAAAGTATTAGAGGTGTAGGATTGCATCTTGCATGCCATCTATTTACTACTAGATTGTAAGTTTGTATAAAAATAAATTTGCACTAAATATTTCTATCTCTCAATTGTATGAAAATAATTGAGTTAGGTTTTGCTTACTGCGAGATTAATTACAGGATAAATTTGAAATATATGGTTGTGAAGGATATTTTTAATTTGGGGATGATTTGCATCTCAGATTATTCTTAAATATGATCTGTTAATCAAAATCTATTTCATTGAAGAATTGTGTTTTCTTATATTTTATCAATCGGTCTTCTCACGTTAACTTTATGAATATACATGTTAAGAGGAAAATTTGATGTAATTTATTTTGTTATATCAAATTGAAATGCATGCTTTAAAAATAATTTATTAGCAATAGTTTTTAGTGATGACAATAAAACTTTGTTTAGAACCTCATTATTTTTGTAAGGCTTGCTGAAATTAAACTTATGAGTAAGTAGAGATTTGCAAAGTATATTATGTTATCTTGTGCTATGATTTGAGAAAAGGAAAAGTATGTGAGTTCTATAAGTATATAATTTGGTAAATTAGAAAATATTCATTTTTGAAAAGTGTGTGTTTGATTTAAAAAGTGGATTTTATAATTTTGGAAAATGAAAGATATTATTTTAGAAATGATAAATGTATGTGTTGAAATTTGAAAAATATAGAAAGATGCTTTGAATATTGAAAAGTTTAAAAGTATTTTGATAAGGAAAAGTGTAGAGTATGATTTTAAGAAGAGAGAAGTGTACAAGTATGAAAAGAAAATTGTTTATTTTGTGAAAATTATGTAAGTTAAGAAGGGTATAAGTGGATGTTGGAATGATATAAATTACGCTTCCAAAAGTAAAGGTTTCAGAAGGCAAGCAACAGAACCGGTGTTAAAGCCCGAAGAAAGGTACGTCTTTATTTTCAGTAAATTTCAATTATTTCATTATTAA
>JADPUM010000747.1:0-15231 GCA_016618105.1 Dendrobium huoshanense | reverse complement strand
CATTTCTATGACTATCCCTTCTTTGTGGTGTATCCTATTTTCCTAATTCATGAGGTCATTATATTCCTAGTAGCTTCTTGTAGGCAGTTTCTTTTAAGGCACTTCTTACAGGTGGTCCCTTCGGTTAGGAGTTCTTATCAACTTTTTATTTAATATAAGATCTATTGGCTTTTATAATTTTCCCTGTCCAACGGGCACGGTTGTCTCATGCCCTATTGTGGTTGTGGGTGGTTTCTTTTGCAAAATTTTAACATGAGACTAAAGTTGTTCTTAGATCAGGTGCTAAATAAAGATAATAAATCCAAGTTCTACAGCTTGGAGCCATCCTCCCTAAGGGTTGGATCGTAAGTCTACAGCTTTGGGCCTTCCTCAAATGTTCAGGATGTAAGGCCAAAACAAAAATACAACACATATTATATACATTATCACTTGAAACTAAATTGAAATGATGTCAACATATGAATTTGCTAGGGCCCAATCCTCTACAAGAAAATGGAATATTTAACAAGACTAACAGGTTGTCAATGGTTATTATGATAAAAATGAAACTTCTCATTCCCAAAAGAATACATCCTCGCAGCCAAGAACCCCACCGCTCCTGCAGGTCATGGTTGATCAAACATTTTAAACTGAGTTCCTATGTACAACTCAAGATATGCATTAAGCTTTAAATATGCTGATAATAAAAAATATATATATTTATAAGCAAAATATTAAATATGAATACATTCATGCCAACTAAAAGCAAGCATTGGTTGCCTCAATTATGCCTCGATCCGCCTCGACGCTTACGCCTCGCCTCGATTCCCGATTTCGCCTTTTAAAACCTTGATAATAATAATAATAATCTTTAGCAATAACTTGTTGCTTTGCCCTCATATCAGCCATGTGTCCATCCTGCACATCATTTTGTCAAAGATGACAAAGTTGGGTTTGATTAAAATTCATAATGAGTAAATGTTATATCAAGTTTATCCACATATTCACCCTTAAAAATCTCACATCATAAAGGATGTGAAAAACTACTTTCATATCGTGTGGTCATACAATCATGATTGAAACACAAGGCTTGGCAAAGGTCCAATCCCAAATGTTCTCTAATTTCAAAGCCTATGAGTTATGAACCAAAAGGCACACTCAACATGGCATGAAACTCTTTGTATGGTCAGTCTTAAAATATACCCCTTCAATAAACTTTTCCCTATTTCTGAGATGTCCCTTTAGATGATGCAGCATATGGTTATTGACAATAATTTTTTAGGACATTTTGGGTTTACTCTCTCATTCACTAAATAGGCTAAGGGCTATGATAACCTAGGATAATAAAATCATGTGTTATTGACCATGTTTTTCATTGTTCCTCTACCATCTGCTTTGATCTAGTAGCATTATGTTCTTTTCTTCAATCTAAATTGAAGCTACCAAAAGCAAAGTATCATAGAACTTATAGATTAAATGTAGTCAAAAGTGCTCTAGTTATCAAGAGATGTAATTAATCATAAGTCTTATACCCATGGCAGACTGCAAATAAGAGAGTAAAGGCAAAATTTTTAGGTTTCCTAATCTAATTTTCAAGTTATCTTCTAATAAATCGATTAAAATTTTTAAAATAATATAAATTCATATATAATATATACATATAAAAATGTACTATATGTGTGTGCGTGTATAGATAGTTATGTGGGGATTTTCAAAGTCAACAAATTTCTCATTCAAGAAAGTTTCTTCTTACATATCTGAGTAGTTACTATGACTCTACTTAATGTTCAGCATTCTACAAACGAAAATGTTCATATTTACATTATTGATTCCATGATATGGTGTCTTATGAATTCTGTGCAGTAGTAGTTCATAACTAAGAAACACAAGCTTTTAGTGATATTTCTACCAAAAAAATCAAGAATTTTTTTTTTTAAATAATAAAATAAAATTCTCACCATCCTAGGTTAAGTTTCTTAAAATTTTTTTCTTTGGTGTTGAGTAACGTTAAATATAAAATTTGTAATCTTTTACATTTTCACATGTGAATTTTCGAGTTTCATATATCTACTAGTGTTGATTCCACAACATCATAATCATTGTTTATACAAATGCCATGTTTCTTCTTAAGGATTATATATTTTAAGAATCTAAGATTATTCATCAACATTTGATTACTGATCCATATCATTCATATATGCAAAATAATTTTCCAACAAAAGGTAAAATTGTTACGAGTGGATTGGTCCCCACTGGACCGGTCCGGTTTTATGCCAGACGACTGATCCATATCATTCAAAACCTCTTGAAAACTATGTTCTTTTTGAACCCCAAAAAATTTCATCCAAGAGTCATGTCCATGTATCTGCTACTAAAAAGTTTCATCAAGCACATACACCCAAAAAGGATAATCCTCCTAGCAATATGTTGACATTCTGGATGTCCTTAAAAAATGGGGTGATTTCCTTAAATGGATCCCATGAGGACTCAATTGTAGAAATCAAAGAGGCGAATTATGCCCAAGCTTAAATGACTGAAGAAATTATGATGTTTTAGTTGCAAGAGATCCGTTGGAGGTGTCGTTGCACGGTCCAAGCTAAAAGAGAATAGGAAAAAGAGACTAGCCATTTTAGTTGTTTATATGGTCGACAATACTAGTAACTAGCCTAGTACACACACTTATTTTTGAGCAAATGAGCCCACATACACTCTCCTCCAAGCGAGCATTTTCCCCTTTTCATTAATTGGAGTCCTTGATGCTGCCGCATTGGCCCATACACAATGACAAATGCAACAGCAAATAAAAGCAAAAGAAGATGAAGTTTATCTTCTTAACGCAAAGATGAACAAGATGATAATGCATATGAACATGATGAAGCAGCTTTTACAAAAGATTACACCTACAAATCATACAAATCTCCTATCTACTAATGAGCCTCATCAGATGACCAGTGACAAGTTGACCATAGATCCCAGATTTACGGAGTTCAAATAGCATCTAGAGGAAAAGGAGAAAAAATTTTAAGCAAAAAATTGAACTGGAATGGCATTCTCAACTGCATAGTTTGTTAAAACAATAGCTTGGATAATGGCTAGTTTGCTAATAGAATATGATCACGAAAATTTGTGATGCATGCACAAAAGTTCCAAGATTCTAGTTTCTAAGGTTAGAATGTTAGAATGAGAGTATTCAATACATAATATGTACTGATTGCACATTGTTGCAAGAACCGCAAGCAACTTCGCATAAATGAGGAGCTATAAGGATCTCTGTAGGAGGGCGATAAACTCCTTAGCAGGTTCAAGCAAAACAGGATTTACTTTCCTGACGCCAGCAATGATGGCTAAGATTGAATATCAAAAAAGCATGGAGACAATGAACTAGATCTTCCAAAATTCAGTAGAAATCCAACTATCCAAGCGAAGGAATTTTAAGGTACCAGGGAACAAACTTGTCACAAACAAATTAGTTTTGCGAGAACTTATCTAATTTAGAAAATTAATGCATCTCGAGCAATTACTGTTCCAGAAAATCATAAAGAAATGGCAGCATAAGAAAAAAATTTTGTCTTAAATAACTAACAGTAGGAGTTGGCGTGCCCGCTTTCAGGTACACAGGATTCACCGAGATGACCTCGGACCCGGCCCTGATACCAGCCTTGACTAGATCGAACTGGCTGTCCCTGATTGAACAATAGCCTCCACGCACTCCATCAGATTTTCCGCTGCAGAGCCATCATACATCTTCGATCCATGACCCAGCGCACCGACAGCGTTGACGATCAGCGACCATGGCAAGCGATCGGCATAGAAGACCCTGAACTCATCCGTAGGCGAGGCCTGACCCTCGTCAAGCACGAAACCTACGTTAAGCATCCTGAACTCCTGGGAAGCAACAAACTTTTCGTTCCCATCCGCGCCGCCGATCTCCTCATCGGGTACGAGGGAAACGTGGATGGACCGCAGAGGGGAAAACCCGCGACCTTTGAGGTTGCGGAGAGCGTCGAGGTACTGGATTGCAATGGATTTGTCATCCTGGGCGCCGCGAGCAAATATACGGCCATCGGAGTCGCGGTAGGCGGAGAAGAGAGGGTGAATCCAGTGCGAGGGGTCAGCGGGGACGGAGTCCAGGTGGGAATTGAGGAGGATGGAAGGGAGGGAGGGATCTGAGCCGGTCCAGGAGAGAAGGAGGAGGGGTTTTCCTGGCCCCAACTCTAAGGTAAAGATTTTGAGGCCAATGGAGCGAGCCTGGCTGGAGAGGAAGGAGACCGCCCCGGCGTAGTCGGGGTTCGGGTGGGCGGTCTGAATACGGAGGTATTGCTGGAAGCGCTCAATCTGGGCTTTTTCATCTTCCAAGGGAAAGCCTATGGCCAGGGTTCCGGAGGAGAATAAGAGGAGGAAGAAGATGAAGCCCCTGGCGACGGTTGTAAGTGACTTGTGAGTGAGTAGCTGGTTAGGTATGTAACAGTGATCTAATTTCCCAAAAAAAAAAAAAAAACAGTGATCTGAACTTCTTTGGAGACTCAGACACATAAAATAAAGGTCAAATTTTGAGAAGGAGCATGTTTCTTCCAACATTTATCGGAAGCTTGTTTGGAAATAAATTTGAGAACAAGCCAATGCGCTAAAGGCATCGGCGCATTCAAACACTGCGCGCAAATGAGTGGCGCATTCTTTGAATGCGCCTAATTGAATGGCGCATTCAAAGAATGTGCCTATACTTTTAGCGTATTCTTTATTGGTTCAGTGATTGCGCTAAGTGATGTAGCGTATTCCGTGAAGGCACCTCTGTAACGGTCTTTTCCTAGTATTTATGTCTATATCGCAATCTGATTGGGCAAAGTTTTCAGTGAGGAGCTCACTTGGACGGGCTACCCACATTTCAACGAAATTGTTATCATTTTAATGTAACAATTAAATGGTTACAATTAGAATTTTTTGTTTGTCAAATGAAAAATTTTTTGTTTGATGAATGAGGAGAAGTCACTTTAGGACAATGTGTTTTTGTTTTGTATGTTGGAATTAGATATATTTTTTAAAATATTTAGCCGTAGAGGGGGGTGTATTAAATTTTTAATATTTTAAAGTTTTATTAAAAATAATTATATTTAAAAGTTTTATTAAAAATAATTATATTTAAAAGTTATATGTGATGTGAAATTGAAAATTAGGTAAAGTTGATTTAAAATTGGTTTAATTATTTTAATTAAATTTTATTTTCCTATGGTTATTAATTATGAAGAGAATGTAACTTAAAATCAATATACTTGAAAATAAATTTTAAAGTTAGGTAAAATAAGAGATTTACTTAATGAAAAATGATAAAAGAAGGTGAAATAGTTATTATAATAAGTTTATAAAGTTATTTTAAAAATAAGGTGAATATGATTTAAAATTTAGTTTTAAAAATAGGAATAAATTATAAAATTAATATAACAAATTACAAAGTAATTATAATTTACGAATATGAATATTAATCATCAACATAACAACATGAAAAACATTTTAAATTTTTGTTCGAATAAGAAGGTAAATAACAACATATAAGACAATTTTAATGCACGGTGATAGGAGTAACGGTGAAGTTACTGCTTCATATTATTAAGAAGATATCGTAGACGGGTTTGGAGCTGCGTTTGTGTAGGACAACAATTGAAGTCGATTTGGAATTGTTGTTGTAATTGCTGCCAATCTTCTCCATTAAGAAAATCCTTAGCTTTAGGGTGTTTAGAAGCTTGCATCAACTGTTTATAAGAATCTAATATGTGCTTATCATGGTGAGGTGTCCATTCAGAGTATAAAATACAATTATCTATATCCATCATAGACCTCCCCAAACCGGGTTCAATGTCACCGTTTTTAGCACGAGAAAGTTCTAGAATTCGACCTTTTAGGAACTCTATTGCCACAAGGTGGCTCTTAAAAATGGGAAAGCCTTATTGTATACATTTCCAACCCAACTCTCAACGTGCATGGTTGCCTCTATATTCCTTCTCTTTCATCGTATCTTCGTGTAAGTGCCACAGTAAGAAATCTTCATCTTCATCCCAAGTATGGATAATACACCTGAATAGTTCATTTGATGATACCCTAGCTTCAAGGTCCTCATTGACAGGATAAGATAAGCTTCCACGCGCCCGTATTGTACCTTCTGTAATCCATTGTTTGATTTCGGAACTGCTGCTAGAATCCGAATTGTTGGAGTACATTCTTGATTATTGAACCTGATATGTAATATTTGTAAAAAATCTTTGGTATTGTAGAATTTTTCTTTATTATGAAAAACAGATTAGTGAAGGAAAAAAATGAGTCGTTTGAAAAAAATGTTGTAAATACTAGATATTAATAGTCGGGCAATTTAATAATGATATTTCATATTATGAAATAATTTTTTAGGACTAGTCGTCATATCCCAAAGATTAGCACAACAATACATCTCAAATCTCATACTAACGATGCCTAGGTAATGCACCACTCCCTGGAGTAAATCTATTTGGTGCCCTTCGTCTTCTCCTTTGTAATTGTGGTTCCTCTGAGACCTCAGTATCCTCCTACTCAACCTCGGCGCGTTGTTGTGATAGTTGTGTACCTGCTTCAGTAGGAAAACCTCCCGTTAACATAATGTCCTACTGCGTTGGGGATGAAGGTATTCCTACTGAGGACATCCACTGTGGAATGGCCATTGGAAATAATGATTGTCCACTAGGATCGTCGTATTGTGTGTCATAATAGATTTGTCCTGGTTGTGTAGACTGGCCGACGTAAGGGGTCCAATGTTGGGATGAAGTACCTACTCCCATGTAATCATATAATGTATGAACGGAATGCCGATGCGGGTCCGGCATAACAGTCCGTCGGTGCCTGCTTCCCATCGACCGGGACGGAGCATCTGAAACAGATCGTCTACCATGCTGCTGCCCATGAGAACTCTCAGGACGTTCTCTCCTTTGTTGCTCTGCCTCCGTGGATGTATCAAAGGTAGCGTAGTCGATATACATTGATTCTTGAACTCGAGCAGACAATTCAGCAACCTGATCGACAGCCAGCTGCAATGAACTAGCATTTTTTCCCCCGCCCCCGGCTAGTGGCTCAAGTATCGCAGATGATCGTATATAGTAGTCCGCCTAAAAAGTAAATATATATTTATTAGTACTAATTTTTAATAGTAATACGCATAATAATACATCGTACGTAATAATTCAGAACATACCACTAATCTCTCGCCAGGTGATCGAGGAAAGAAGGTCTCTGGAGGCTCAATTTGAGGTTGTAACAGGTAGATTGAAGCCCAAGATCTATACCACCGTAGATAAGCTCCAAATTCTCGGTTGCCTGTCCCTATTAGTGGAGTGATTGGAACCACGTAAGCCCTTCTATCCTCCCAGATCTGTAGGTAGTCGCGGTATTGTACTGTCCAATCCTGATCCGCGCGTCCCCGGCCATCAATGCGCCTGAATGATTGTTCCATGGGCTCAATATTAGTGGTCGTCAAACCTGAAAATTGTCTAACAACCCGATTCGGAAGGTGTCACTCTGCTTGTTTCCTACTAATAAGCGGTACTCGTGCCCTCCAAATCTCTTGTTCATCACGGTATGGTAATGGAAGAGCATCTAAAATTGCTTGGGTATATGGAGTCATGTTAACCTGGCAATATGTAACAGATAATATGTTATTTTTTTGTAACAAAAAATTATTATTTAAATAATATAACTTTTGGTTATACCTGACTCATTCGCAACCCATCAAACTCATCTCTGTACGTCATTGTATTGCCTGCAGGAAGCTCACGTATTCTGTCTTCTGCCCACCTATAATTTTGTACAAACCATTATTATATTAATAGTAAAGATTCTTGTAGTGACAAAAGCTTACTAACCTGTAACCCAATGGACGTCCGGCTAAGTCAAATATCTAAGGGACTCGCAGTGTCGGTCGACCAATGTACAATCGTTCTCATGACCAAACTTACAGGAGTGCCGCACATCCCGCTATATATGTCCTTATTGGCCTTGTCGCATAACACAGCTCCCTATAAAGATGTGCAAGAACGGCACCACCGATATGTCCTTGTTAACCTTTTACATATTTTTGTTCTTCAGACTTTGGGAATCCTACTACATGATTGGTATTATTGGGGTAAGTTAAATACGAATTCTGGTCGATTCTACCGTCAAAAATAGAAAAGCAACAACTAAGCCTTATAAATTAAGACATTTTATTTTATTTATTTTAATATTCTTTAACAAATTTTTTCATACTTTAGTTTTAGAAAATATATTTTAAGCGTAATTAAATATAAAATATAAAAACATTAATAGAATATATTTCTTTTTAGTACAAAATTATAGGTCTTTCAAACTCACTATCTTGAAACCATATTCATGTTGCACTATTAATCACGAACAATACAAATTTTTTTTTGGATTTCTACGCATATAATTACGAAATATAGTTATGAATACCTGTAATTTTTTCATGCTTAGGTGTAGAAGTAGGCCAAATTGGGTTGAACCATGTAAGTATCACTATCTTATTTCTTCATCTTTAGATTTACTTTACATTACATTTAACTTGATTCACATATATGCGATGATTGAATGGTTATTTGCATGCTAATGTTCCAACGCTATCTCTATATTAAACTCTACACTAACTAATCACACTTAGCATTGTTTCATTCCCATTATCATCATACTTTTGTAATTAATATTACTTGGCATTTTTTTACATAGTGATTCACATTGAATGTACTTGTAATTACGAGATAGAGTTACAATTATAATTGTGATCTAGATTGTTTAATATCCTCTCATAGCAATGTGAATATCTTTCGACCATCATATCATCATCGCATATATATTTTGTGAACTCGTTTGTGGAGTTACTTAGAAACTACTTATTATACTGAGAGTGTTATATGTGATTTTTATCATTATGCTTAGAGCTAGATTGCTCACTTGCAAGCAATATCATATCTTGTGCATGTTGACCTCATTTTTGTATGAGGTCACTAAGGCCCTTCCAAACTCCAGATTAATTTTAGATCCTAGGATCCACTCTAGACCTTAGGATTCTTTCCTAGAGCCAGACCTTAGAGCCTACTCTAGAGCCTAGGATTCTCTTAAATCCTAGATCTTAGAACTCCTCTAGATCTTAGGACCACTCCAACTTCAAATCAATCCCCATCCTTGATCAACCTCAACCTCAAATCAATTCCTACATTTGATCAATTCCAACTTCAATTTGATTCCTACATTTGATCAATTTAAATCTAAAACTTCATTCAACTCAAATTCAAATTAATTCAAGTTTCAAACATATCCAAACCTTGATCCAATCAATTTGACAATCCAACCTTCAACTTAGACTTTGATCCAAACTTCAATCTAGCTTTGACCTCATCCATTCATTAACAATCACCACATGATTGTAAATGATTTGGATACTTCAATACTAATCATTCAAACTTAAAATCCATTCCAAATCCAGAAGTCTAAACTCAAATTCAAAGTCTTAAGGTCTTGTCCTAAAGACCCTTTTCAAAGAATTTTCAAACATTTCAAAACCCAGTCAAATGGTCTCTGATTCAGGGCCTAACATTTGCAAAGTAATAAGACATGTCTTTAGAGGTTACCCTCCAAATTTGAGCTCATTTGGAGGATTCTAACCCTTTAAACTTAATCCAACTCCAAATGTTGCAAAACCTTTGAATATTTACAATCCATGCCACTAGGCCTTTCACCTAGTGGAATTTGACTTTGGATCCCCCTCCAAATCTTTTGATCCCTCTTAATACCTTGATATTAACTTATTAAGCAATGATTTACATCTTTTTAGATTCAATTTGACCCAAAATTGACTTGAGTCCAAAATGACCAAAATGCCCTTAAATAGAGATTTTTGGACTTTTGGCCTAAACTCAACTTGATTTGACTTATCAACCTTTGAAATCTTCTTCAAATATCATTCCAATGGATCCTAAATGACTTTAGGAACACATTGAACTCAAACTTACTCTTTGGTTTGACTTGGTTGACCAAGTCAACCATGATTGACCAAATCAACCCTTTAACCCAACACTTGTTAATTTTAACCATTCTAGTGATTTTGAATCAATTCAACTCATCAAGATTGGTTAATTATACACTCTTGATTTCAAATTCCTTGGCATGATGTCTTGTAGCACTCTTGACCTCCCTCATGCACATCCTAGTCACCATTGACTAGTCAACAAGTCAATGGGTCAAAAACAACCCTTGAAATGAGACCATAGCTTGGCCACCTCATCATCCCATAAAGCAAACCCTTTCTCCAAGCCAAAATCTCCTTTTGGCTAATGGGAATATGCTTTTTCCCTCCCTAATTGATCATTAAACAAGCTCTATTAACCAAGACAAGCATTGGTTCATCTAAATGGGGGAAAAGGTGTGGTCCCTCTTCACATGGACCAAGAGATGTCACTCTCAACCACCAACCCTATTCCATAGCTTTGGGCAGCATAGGGGACACTTGGCACTCATCCAAAACCACTCCAAATCAAATCTCAACCATCCAATCCAAAAGCCAAAGGTAAAGTGAGGGAAAACTTGACCTAAAGGTGGCTTCTTCATCATTCCCTTTGATATGATCAAAATCTCCAAACTCCAGCAGCTCTCAACCTTCCAAGAGCTCCTCCCATACACTCCAACACTTTTCAAGGCCTTCCCAAGCTTTTCCCAACCATTTCCAAGCCTCAAATCACTATTTTAGTGAAGAGAGAGCATTCTAGAGAGAGAAAGAGGACTTTCCAATATACCTTTCGATCCAGCGAGATCCAGCTTTTGGAGTCTTCAGTAACGTTGTAGAGGATTGCTGCATCTTTCCAACAAGCTAAAGATCTCAAAAATCCGATGGTTGGATCGTAAGTTATGCTCATTTTAAGTTTAAATTTCAATTTGAAACTGTAGCAATTTTACAATGAATGGAGCCTCCAAACTCCAGGCATTGTAAGATCATATTGCCCTCTAGCTACAGTTCAAATTTCGTGCAATTTCATCGAGTATTTTGAAAGATATGAGCGTTTAAAGATTTCTATTCAAAATGAACTAGAGCAGATCTGGACCGTCCGATCGACGATCAGACGGCTCAGATCTGGGTATACCGTGCGGCTTCCTCCATGTTTGAACGTGGGTCATCCCGTGGTATGGGAGGGTGACGTGGCATCACGCCACGTCGCCACGTCACCGTCAGCTGATTTGACCCAAATTTGAATAAAAAATGCTTGAAATGCTCCAAATCTTCCAAAATTCACAGAAAATCGACTTCTCCACCAAATAGGGCGTTCTTGGGCTCGTTGAAAAGATAATCTAATGTAGTATTTATTAAAATTAAAATTATATTGATTTGATGTCTGTATTGTGAGATATTTGAGTTTATGTTAATTTCATTTATTGCTATTTTCTCACAATCCAGTGATCAAATGAAGCCCAAATTTTGGTGGATGATTATTGAGTATCTTAGGCATGTTTAATAATTTTTCTAGGTTTATATGCTCAATAGATTTCTGTGATATGAATTTTTAAGGTAAATGGTCTATTTTGGACCCTAAACTTTGAAAATTCATAACTCTTTAGGGTTTTAGTATTTTGCTGTGATATTTCTGTGGTATGCTTAAATGTATGTCAGGGTTAGACACACCAAGTTTCATGCCTATATAAATATTAGAGACACCTAGGAAAAATAATTAAGAAAATGTCTAGAAAACTTAGAAAGTTCATAGGGGATTGTAAACACACCCAATAGGGGTGAAACTTGAACATAGTAAACTTAGTGACATCAGATACCTTAGGTTTAAATTTTACTCAATTTGGAGGTCATTAGGTTAGAAAATTGAGCATGTCAAATTTCAGCCCCTTTAAGGACTTAAAAAATTCAATAAATCATTATAAATTTATATTAATTCCAAAAAATACCCATAGTACCTCTAATTAACCATATTTCAACTCTTAATCATTCAAAATTGAAATTACATTAATTTGATATTAAAATCCACTTTAATTTAATTTTAATCAAAATAAATGTTTAATCAATTTTAATTAATTAAAAATTATTAAAAATCCCAAAAAAATCTTTAAACACTTGATGATCTCTCCTTAGATCATTTCTGATCTTTGGAGTTTATTTCAAGAAGTTTGGGACTGATTTGGGATCAAATCACTAAAATGACCCTTAATTGAAATAATTTAATAATTTCAATAAATATCCAAACTTCCAAAATTCATAACTAATTGTAGAAAATTCCAAATCAATCAAACTCAGTGGCTAATGACTCTAATTAAAATCTAGTATTTTACAAAAATGTCAAACCCCCAAAATATGGTCAAAGTCAAAAAGTCAACAAATCGGTCAACTTTAAGTCAAAACTAGTTCAAAACTTCAAACCTTTATAATAAAATGCAGAAAAATCCGATTTCAACGTACTTACCTTCTAACTGATCGTAGTAAGGTCTAGTATTTTAATAAAATACAAACGTTCCATAAAATACCTTTAATCAAAAATTCAATTTTTGACCCTTTAATTAAACGATTAAAATATTCAAAATTCATAAAGCTCAAATCACTCTAAAACTCCAGAAAATATTGGTTTAATGCTTAAAACATTTAACA
The DNA here is from genome assembly GCA_016618105.1 of Dendrobium huoshanense. Taxonomy (NCBI): domain Eukaryota; kingdom Viridiplantae; phylum Streptophyta; class Magnoliopsida; order Asparagales; family Orchidaceae; genus Dendrobium; species Dendrobium huoshanense. The sequence goes on along the minus strand of JADPUM010000747.1, from coordinate 2,606 downwards.
AATCCTTTAAAACACAACAACCACCATAAAGATGAAGTTTATTGGCTGGACTACTCCGGGCTGCGGGGCTAAGTGTCCTAAGGAGGCTGGTTCCTCGAGCCTGGTGGCACAACGCCACGAATGAATTCTAAGGGGTGTTAAATCTTAAAATAGATTAATCTTTAATTATTTAACATTTTTAAAATCTCTATTTCAATTACATTAATTTGGTTTATCGGCTGGACTACTCCGGGCTGCGGGGCTAAGTGTCCTAAGAAGCTGGTTCCTCGAGCCTGGTGGCACAACGCCACGAATCAATTAATGGCAAACTTAAATTAATCAAGCTTTTAAAATCAGTAAATAACTCATTTTAATATTAATCCACTCTTTTAATTCTAACCAATTTAAATAACTTAATCAACCCCGATTGTGTCACGACCCGACCCGACGGGGACGGATCCCGCCCGAGCCGGATCGCGGCGAGCGCGCTTACTAAACTTGCTTATCCAGGATCTGGCTTTGGATTAGGTTACTGAACTGATCTTCCAAATTCTTAACTCAACAGAAAAACACAGAACAACAGAGCTACTAAAAACATCAAATGCAGCGGAACAAAACATCTATCTTTTCATTTCCTCAAAATAATCATCTACAGAACAGTACATGGCTTTCAACAGAAAGAAAGACAGAACAGAAAAAGCCATGACTGTACAAAAATCAAAAGCACAAAAGTACCTAATCGGATCAGACTCTGAAACTAATCCTGGACTTCCTTGCCCTTCCCAGAACCTGAAAACCACCAGAAAGCAAGGGTGAGCTCAACAACTCAGCAAAGCAACAAACCACCAATCTAAATTCTCAGAAACAAAACCAAACTCATCAGACAGAAATCAGATCAGAAATCGAAACAGAATCGGAAATCAGAACGTATACGGACAGATATCAAATCAGAATCGGAATCGTACAGATCATATCAGAACAATCAACAGAGTCAGAATCAGAAATCAGAAATCAGAATCGTACGGAAACAATATCATATCACATCACATATCAGATCAGATATCAGATATTTAATATAGTTAAGTGTGCCCCCGGCACCAGAATAATAGCTGAGTAATTAATAGCTAACTAAACTGAACAGAATCACTACGGATTCTAACCCTTATGTCTCCCTTGTGCTCACGGCACAAAAATTCGCTGAATAATTAATAGCTAAGCTAAATGTGCTCACGGCACTGAATAATAGAATTCACGGATCCGAATATAACAGATATTTCCCAACTTGAGCTCATCTAAATTCCCGTTTCACTAACTGAATCTCATAGGATCCAGGCCCCTTATAGCTCCCTTTTTATAGCTTATCACATAGCATTTCATCAACAAAATAATAGATCAGCAAATACTACCCAAATTTAAATAATAGCGGACAAACAATTTCAAAGGCTAAAGGTCAGCTAAAATAAATTTAAAAAATTCAAGCTACTCTAAACAACAAATTAAAATAACAAAAGTACATAAATAACATACACAGAAATCTTTATTTACTCAACACAGGAACTTTCTTTACACTCGCACAATATTTCTCGTGCTACATAGAAAAATTTAACTACAGCTTAGAAACTACAAAAGTTCTAAAAAAACATACCTTCACAAAATTTTGAGCTGAAGGTTGGAGAAGAACTTCACTTACGGAGGAGTGGAAGGATGAGCGGGACTGTGGGAGAGAACGAATGCAAAGTGCCCCATTTAAAGGAATTCGGTCTTCACTCCATCATTAATACTCATCTCCCATCCACCCAAAATTCAACAGCCGGCATCAATTTCCTCACCCCCGCAACAGCTTTCGCAGATTTCGCGGATCGTGCCCCCCGCTATAAGCCAAATGTTGCCTCATTCGCGCTGGAATGCAGATAAAAAGGTAGAATACGGTAACCATAACAGCGCAATCTATGGATTACACTTTGTTTAACCGCGCATTCCATTGAATGCGCTGAATTTAATGGCGCATTCAAAGAATGCGCCAAACTATATCACGTACTCGCTCTTTTTAAAATTTAGCCACAATCGCGCTCCTTCACCTAAAATAAAAAGTCATTAGGCTCGATCCGAAAATATGGCCCCCAAATAAAGTTGAGATTGAGATTGCCTTTAGCTTTGCTTGTTAGCTCATCTAGCTCAAGTCATAAGACATTTCTCTAGATAAGCTTAAGCTGGCTCACAAATTGATTTAACTTAGGCTTTGTTTGGGGTAGCTTTCTTACTACTTTCTAAAGCAATTTTTAAAACGAAAAATTTTAGTTCAAAATATTTTTATACAAAAAAAATACTTTAAAAAATAATAAAAAAGCTATCCCAAACAAAGCTTTAGTTATGCACACCCCATAGTCTAAAGCATCCTAATAATTTCATATTTAATTTACTCCCAGCATTTCCTCAAATGTAATGCTAACATTCTTTTATCTGCTCAATCCTCAATTGAATTTCTAAATCAAATCCTTAAAATTAAACACTAAATTAAAACAAAAGATTTGAAGATTGGATCAGACCAACCAATTCAACCATAAGCTGGTTCTCCAACCAATCTGATCTAAAGATTGAGCCACTATATATAAGAATCCAGATTGAAC
>JADPUM010000736.1:0-50000 GCA_016618105.1 Dendrobium huoshanense | reverse complement strand
AAGAAAAAAACAAGATGAGTAAATTCAAAAATTGGTATAAGTGAAAGCTTAAGTTTGGAAATAAAATCTTATATATAAAATAAAAAATGATAAGATTGGAAAACTAATTATCGAGATGGTGAACTAGTGAAAGTATAAATTTAACTTCCATCATATCTAATCTTTAAAACTCAACTATGAAATTCAATAATTAAAAGTTAATTATTAATTTATAACTTATAATTTCAAATTGGGTTGTAACTGTTAGAATAGTTGCTACTTGAATGCTTTTACATTTTTTGCAACTTGAATAGTTTTGATGATTTCAAACATTATTGTTCAAATGTGTAGTTATCTCCTAACAATTTTAGAAGATTTGTATTTGCTCTTGTGTGTACTAACATTTCAGGAAAATCAGACTCCAGACTACGATAACTTCAAATCAAATTCAACATGAGATACTTTGTTAATTTGAAGTTTGCATTTTTTCTTTGAATTAATTTTGAAAGGGAGTTATTGTAATTGAGTGAATAAAAAACATACACACACACATAAGGAGATCATAAAATTTTATACTGATCGTACTGGATGATATCATATCGTACGGGACGATCAGACAGTTATCTCCTATAGGGCACATGGAACGAATAGGAACTTGCTCGAAAATTTTTTTCTAAGTCCTATTCGTCCAGGACGAAATTAATTATCATACCAGATGATTGGTTATCTGTAAAATTTTCGTCTAGATGAATTTTATTATCGTACGTGGCGACTGGTCCTCTGGAAAATTTTGTCCAGACGAAATTAAAATATTATCCAGGACGATCTGGTCTCTGGAAAATTTTCGTCCAGACGAAAATAAATTATCGTCCGTGGCGATTGGTCCTCTGAAAAATTTTTGTCCAGACAAAGTAAAGAATCGTCCAGGATGATCGGATCTCTGGAAAATTTTCGTCCAGACGAACATATTCTCGTCCAAATGATTAACCGACTTAGAACAGTTTTCAGCAGTTTCTAGAACCGACATAGTAATAACCGTTCGTACTGGACGAACCTAGTTCGTACAGGACGATCATCTGTACGAAGACATTTTGTACACATATTCAAATAGGGTCATTTCAGATCATTTAAGTAAAATCGTCCAGGACGATCCACTGCGTACAGAATTGAACACTTGCAAGTTTTTTGGGAGGTTTTTCTTGTCTTTTATATAAAAAGTCCAAATTAGACTGCCACCAAATCTTTTTGTCATTTGATCTTCGTGCCTCTTGAGAGAATATCCATGGAGAGAGTGGAAGAGAGCATTCAAGGGAGGATTCCTACCATTGGAGCGAGAAGGCTTCACTTGGATTGCAAAGGTAAGAGTCTCTACTTGTGAATTGGGATTACTTCACTCTTTTCCTTTTTCCTTCTAGATTATTGTAAGAAGATCAGTCAAGGAGATCGGTTCTCTGCCGACACTTAGAGAGTGTGAACAGCCGAAAGGTTCTCTGCCGACACTTGGAGAGTGTGAACAGCCGAAAGGTTCTCTGCCAACACTTGGAGAGTGTGAACAGCCGTAGGGTTCTCTGCCCACACTAGGAGAGTGTAAAAGGACGACGGTTCTCTGCCAGCACTGTGGATTGTGTAAAAGGATGACGGTTCTCTGCCGCACCGGGTAGTGGTGAAAAGAGTGTGTTGTAAAGGCTTCTCCGCCTTGCTGTGGGTGCTAAAGGAGAGTCACTATTGGTTTTAGTGCAATACTCAGAGGGTGCCTCTGAGGAGTGGATGTAGGTTTTGTTATAGACTGAATCACTATAAATCTGGTGTCATTTACTTTATTATTTTTACGTTTCCGCACTTTAAATTTCAACTTTAACAACTCTGTGGTTGAAAAATATTTTTCTATAAACTTTAAAAGAAATTTTTATTTAGGTTCAACTTAATCTTCAAAGAGGGTTTAAAATTTTTAAACTACCAATTCACCCCCCTCTTGGTTGCCTTGGGACATTTACTTAGGCTTAACAACCTAATTACTGGACTCAATAGTAACTAGAATTATTGATTAGTTTAACTATTAGTAATTTTCCAAACTAGAAGTTTAAAGTTGTTCTTTTTCATTCAATCTAGATAGTGATGTATTATCCCATATTTTAATAATTTTATATTGTCACTTTTTATTTTTGTAAATCACTTAATCAGAATTAACAAAAAAATTATTTTCTTGAGAACAAGCAAGAGTTTAAGATGAGGAGGATTTGAACGGTATAAATAATATTATATTTTATATATTAAATTGCCAATGAAACTATATTGTTTTAGTTGTGTTGTGGAGTAAAATAAAGGAAATGCATGAATCCAAAGTATCATGTAGTGCCTCGATGTTGAACACCATAAAATCACAGCGCCATCTTTGACATAGTCGGAGCACCTAATATGGATATAGTGGTGGCCAATCTTTGTTTGCACAACACAACAACAATTATTTCTAGTATCACCATGCTGAGGAGATTGCCACTTGGACGTTGCAGTGTTAAATCATCAACAACATCACATCACTAATGTTATAACCAACTAAGATAAAATGTTCTAGTGAAGTGATGCATCGATTCATTAAACAGTGGGTTTATGTTAGCAGGCTCCGTAGAGAAGGAGATTCTTCAGCACTATAACATTAGTTTATTTTATGGGTGCCAGAGTAGAAGTGCCTTGAGCTCCATGGCCCAAGAGTTCATTTTTACTTTTTTCCTATAAATAGTTCATTTGTAATATTAATAAGAGAGTTTAGTCACCGAGTTAATTTTAATCTTCATAGTTCTTCTTTGTAATTTTCTTAGGTGTAACAACTAAGGTAATTAAGGGAGCACTCGATCCACTTGATATGTGATTTTGGTCAATATTTATGAAAGTAATTATATAAGTTTAAGAAAGAGTTTAGAGGAGATCATTAAACCTATCAAACGACATACTTTCTTCCATACTTTCTTTATTTTGTGTTATTAATGAAAATGAGTTTGCTTCACTTATCCTTAAAGTCTAGCTAAATTCTATAATTTTAGATTGATAATGTAAATAGAATGTGGAGAACTAATGAATTATATTTATAAATAATTTAATGATATTTTAACAATACAAGGTCTTGATCTAATGCACATAATTGCCATATTTGTAATATGAAGCCTCAGAATAGGAAAGCAAGCATGACCAATTATATATTAAATTGGTAATATGAAAGCATATGTATAGTGCTTATTATATTGCAAATTTTTATAAAGGGGTTTTAGTAGTACATGCTCTACCTACTCTTCTATAATTTTCATAGGGTGATAGAAAATTTGAGTTTAGAGTGGTATTGAGGTTAGAAGGTTTAATCTCTCTTATTTCTTCACATTCGACTGAGCGGTCGGTGATGCATATCCTTTCAATAGCATATTCTCTATCTTTTGTAATTTTTCTATCAAAGAAAACTTAAGAATTGTTTAGGGATTGATAGAGCCCTAAATTATTTTCATAAATTTTTTATACTCCACCACCTCCATCAAATTTTTAGTGCTAATATCATTTTTATTTTATTTACAAAATTTAATATATTGTTGAATCAATTGCATAATTAGTCATACTATATTCATTTATTCATTTATTTTTATTTTACCTATTTCACAATTATTGTTACATGCTTAGAATTTAAGGAGATGCTTAGAAAGTTTCCTCACCATGCCTTTTCTGATTGTTTGATAATTCAAACTTTATATAATAGATTTGTAGGATCCCTTGGGGAAATAAATGATGTAACTGGAGAATATCTAATGTCAAAGACTTTTAAGGATGCTTATTAGTTAATCGAGAAAATGAAAACAGTTAATATTTGCAATGAGAGAGTTGGTACCTAAAATTCTCACTAATCCGATTAAGCATTCAACAAAATTTTAAAATGGTGGTACTTGAAATTCCCTTTTATTTAACAGAACAATTACGTTCTGCATTTTTCCACACTTTCAAGTAATGTGGTTGTTGTCTTCAGCCACTTCACGGTATTGGACATCCACAATAATTGATCAATTTCCTATATAATGAGTTATTTTGAATAGCTTCATTGTACAACCTCCACCAAAACAACTCTACATGTGGTCTCAATTTTATCTTTTTCATCATTTTCCACATCTCACAATCTGAACCATACTCCCGTACTACTTCTTCAGACAATGTAGCAATAGATCTTCCAGTAGATTTAAACTTCAGTTCTATTTGATCTGGTCCTTGCTTCGGATAAATGGGAATCTGTAATATTAATTCCACCAACTGATTGCCAAAGAACCTTTGAAGGTGATCCTCATTCCAAGAGCCATCCGTGATAAAGAAGGTTAAATTGTATTTTATGATTTCCAAATTGCCTACAAAGGTAGGCCATTAAGAAATGTTCTTATCCAAATATCCATGAATCATGCAAACAATTAATTGAATTACCATTAGAAATCCTCCATCTTACAATATTTCTAAGATATGTTGCACCATTGCACAATATTTTCCAAGATGAAGAACTCCCTTTTGTTACTGGGTTGTTCCATAAATCACCACCATATTTATCTCTTAAGATACGGTTGAGCAAATCATCCGGCTTCATGAAGAAATCCCAAGTAAATTTAGCACGAAGAGGTCCCACTTTAGACACAGCCGAAAAGAGACCCCTGCCACCTTTATGTTTTGTTTTACATAACAATTATCAAGAAGCATAGTGCATTCTTACATTCCCATTATTCTTATTCCAAAAAAATAGCTCTACACATTTTGTCAAAATCCTTTCAACTCCCTAATGGAACCAAATAAAGACCAAACAAAAAGATTGGTAAAGACAAGAAAGCTGATTTAACCAACACCATTTTGCCTTCCAATGAAATAAAGTTTTTACCCCAAATGTTCAATTTGTTCAATGCCACTTCCAAAAGCTTTTGGAATTCCAAACCCACCATGCTCCTTAACATTAACTTTACACCAAGGTAGCACATTTTCTTAACAGTAACGAACCGTAAATCTTTTACAATGTCTTTCTTCCTTCTATGGTTGACAAACTTCCTAAATAAAATCATTGATTTATTATGGTTCTCTGTTTGACCAGACCACTTACAATATTATTCAAAATATTCTTCACCTTTCTTAGTTTCCTCATGTTGGCTTCAAAGAAGATTAGAATATCATCGACATAAAGCAAATGAGATATCTTAGGAGCATTAGTAGCAATTTGAATCCCTATATTCCTTCCACTTTGATGAAACACATCTGATAAAATTTGAGAGAACAAAATAAAAAGATAAGGGGATAATGGACACCCTTGTCTAAACCCACTCTTAGCTTCAATCAAATCAGATTTTTTCCCATTGTTCAAAATGCAAAATTTTGGATCCAAAACACAATTTAATAATAAATCCAAAAATTTGCTAGGAAAATTAAAGTGGATGAGGACTTGCCTTAAAGCCTGCCAACGTATTCTGTCCTATGCCTGCTCCATATAAATTTTAATAGCCACAAGGCCCCTCCTTTCTTTGGAGTAACAAAATTTATTGAACACTTCTTGAGCCCATAGTACATGCTCCGAAAAGGATTGCCCTTTTATGAAAGCCGCTTGATCAACCGAAATGATTTTGGGAATGACCAATTCCAATATGTTCAATAGCATTTTTTCTACTAATTTATAAATAGTCATGCATAAACTAATTGGATGGAAGTTAGAGGGAACTGTTGGATTTTAAAGTTTTGGTATTAACACAACAAAGTTTCGTTCCATGTATGATGCATAATTCCTGTTGTGAAAAACATATTAATAGCACCCAAACATCATGTGTAATCACTTTCCAAAAGCCTTTAATAAAAGAAAATGTTATCCCATGAAAGCCAGGTGAGATGTTCTTCCCCAAGTTGTCCACAACTGCTTGTAGTTCCTCCTTAGTAAAATCAACATCCAACTTGACATAATCACTTTCATTAACAATAGAATAAGGTCTCGGCCAGCCATTAAGCACACAATTTCTATGCAACCACTTGGCTTTAAAAAAATAAATAAATTTAAGTATTACCTTTTTACTAAATTTGATCATTCAAACATAAAACTAGTTATCAAATAACTTGAATGAATTGATTAGTTATCATAAAGACTATTTTAATTCTTAATTACTTTTCCAGATTATTCGATCAATCACACTTAGTGTTAATTTTCTCTTATTAATAATAAATAAAATTCATAATAATTATAATAGTGAATTATTATCATAAAGTGCAATGAGCAATTAGGAATAATTAATAATTTAAATATAGTAAAGATAATAAAAAAAAAACAAAGCATAATGCAAAAACTATAATACAAATGTTTAACTAACAATGAATATAATATCATTTTTTATGATAAGAAGTTTTATCAAGAAGTCACTTTTCTTCTCATGGTGAGGAGGAGTGGTCGTCTGTCATCGCCTTGCTCTTGAGGGGGTAGTGGTGGTAGGAAAGCTTCATGGCATGAAATTACTTGAGAATATTGTAAGGCATGGGATTGGATGCTTGCGAATAAGTTTTGAAGGATGATCAGGCAACTGAGTTTAGTGATATTTTTGCTACAGACATTTCTCCTGAGGAACATGTCTAGCAACATAATTCCTTTAAAGATGATCTGCTTCACAAATTTGATCGTACTGCTAGGGGTAGTGACCAGATGTTGGGTGAGATTGTTTGTTTATATTTCCAAGAGTTTGTTTAGGAATTGATCATTTTGTGCATTCTCCAATCCATGGTTTTTTTAGTGGAAACCCACAAAGGGGCTTACATGTTAATTATAGTAAAAAAGTACAAAGTCCACGAGTTCTCTAATGCTTAAAAGAGCTATAAATTTAAAGACAAAAAAAAACCTTTGAGCTCAAGATCCCTGCTAGGAAAAATTACAAAAACACCAAGATACATACTATACTGTACAAGTAAGAGCACCTAAAAACAAGGAAGGCAACAAATAACACCAAAGAAATCCAGGTTCCTATACAAAAAAATGACTCCAGGATACCCAGCACCAGTGAGATCCTACAAAGAAAGATGAAGGCCACACGAGCAATAGCACAATAAAATATAATCTAAAAGAGAAAAGAAATACAACCACTTAATCATGCTACTGATCGCAAAGGGCTAACAGTGAAGATTGCCCAGATTCCAGACAAGCTCAGTAGAATAACTTGAATAACCAACATAATCTAGAACAATAAAAATAATAATGCCACATTTAAAGCTAGTAACACAAGAAGCCGACCATCTGATCATAGGCCTGAGAAATTGAGAGCCAACTCCAACTCCCCATAATTAGAAAAGTAAGCGCACAGTGAATGATAAGCCACATGTAAAGGCCTTATCAGAAGATACAAGAAGAAGAAACAATAGCAAAGAGAAATGTAAAGACCAACAGCATAATAGAAAAAATAGATCTAGAGATGATATAGAGAAAAAACATGGAACACCTAATCTTCACAAACCCCATACTAAATGGAAAACCCTAGGAATGATGAGAAACCTCCTAGGAAAATGGCAGGAGACCAACTAACCCAACAAAACGCACCAGGAACCCCCCAACTAATCATATAAATGACCCAAAAAATAGCTAGATACGGATCCAATAAAAAACACAAAGTCCAATTGAGACTCAAAAAACTCCAGCTAGGTTAAAGTAGCATCAAAAGGCTTCCAAAAATGAAACAACAAGCCCAGCCAACCGACTAAGTAAATCCAACAGTCCAGGCAACAAAAATAGGTAGGCTGGCAAAAGCATAACCAAACAACCAACTAAAAGACAACACCCACAGCACCATTATGAATTAACATAAGGTAAACCAATCTTATCCAATCTTAATTGACCTTTCACAATAACATGAAGATTAGAAACTAAGAAATCTGATAAGAAATCTAGGCCACAACCCCACCTAGCAATCCAATTAGCAAAGGCATTTCCCTCCACATGAACAATAAAAAAAGAGCAGTTTAAAAGGCTCAATAAATTCTTAAGGTACCTCTTCATATAAAATAAGGTAGAAGAACAAACTGACTCATCTCCAAATTTAAAAGACTCATCTCTAAATTTAAAAGAATAACAATAGTAATAAAATCACACCTCAACAAAAATATTAATGTAATCAAAAGAAAAATACAGTCTTAAACCTTGAAGGATAGCGTAGGTATCAACAAAATTGACATCACAATTAAACAAAGGACCAGCAAATCCCAAAAGGAAATTACCATTAGATTCTCTAATGACACCACCATAGCACACATTAGAATTCATGCTAACACCATCAACATTCATCTTAAAAAAATTTGGAAGGAGGCTTCATAAAAAAAAATGCACCTAGGAACTTTGTGAAGAACATTCACCTCCAACTTAAGACCTAAATCATCTTTAGTAGAAAAATATTTTTTAAACTTCTTAGTAGAAAGTAACATAGTAGAATAAAGAGCAACAACCTTATGTTTAACATTTTGAATAATTCTATGGTGGTTCATAACCACACCATTGAAACGAGAACTATTCCTATCCATCCATAGATACCATAGGATAAGGGAAAGAATGACATTTCTTATATGACATTTGGATTTAACAAACCAACAGTTAAGCAAAAAAATAATAGAAGCACTAGCATTAAGACAATTTAAATTAAAAATGTCATCAAAATAAGTCCAAGCTTTGAAGGCTATGGGACACGATAAAAAAACATGGTGCATATTATCCATATGATAACAACATTGGCATTTCGATGGAAGGATAAATCCTCTTTTAATCAAATTATCGCCCATAGGGATAAACTAATGTAAAATTATCTAGACTAAAATAGAAATAGTAGAAGGAATTCTTTTATGTCAAATCATATGGAAAATCTTGGAAACCTCTTGCTTAGATCTAAAGGAGTGCAAAGCATCCATAATTCTAAGGCTTCCATCTTTAGTCAAGGCACATAACTGGACATCATTAGTACTAGTGTTTAGAGGGATCTTCAAAATTTACTGAGTAATAAAATCAAGAGGAACACTATAAAGTTTATCAAAATCCCAACCATTATCATTAAAAAAAAATTATGTTCACAGTAGTATTGGAGAAAGAATTAGTAATATAATCAATTAATTGGCCCCCCAACCAACGATCAAACCAAAAGAAAGTATTACCCCTACTAAGGCCCTAAAAGATAAAATGCTCAACAAACAATTTGCAAAGATGCTACCAAACTTTTGAGTTACCATTACTAAAAAAATACATGGTGGGATGCTCCCCCCCACAATATTTGGCAAAAAAAAATTTATTTTTTATTTTTTTAAAGGAAACCCATGGCGGGGCCTACGCATTAATATAAAAAATAATTACGTGGTCCTTAAAATGAACTCAGGCTCACTACTACTCAGAAGAGCTACAAAAGTAAAAGAAAAAAAAAACTACTAGGTACATTCAATAATGCACAAGAACAAGCACCAAAAACATAATTGCGCTACAAAAATTAGCAAACTCCTCTAACTGAAAATTCATTAGGGTTGTTAGGTCCTATGAACTAGTCCCGAGGCTAACCAAGAGGGGGGGAGGGGGTGAATTGGTATTTTAAAAATTTTTAAACAAAAAGAATAATTATCTCAAACTAAAGTCACCACAGAAAAACAAGTGCCAAAAATTAAAGTACATAAGTAGTAAAAAGAACACAAGGATTTATTGTGGTTCGGTCAACTTGACCTACGTCCACTCCCCGGAGGCGCCCTCTAAGTATTGTACTACCAACGTGACTCTCCCTTAGCCCCCACAGCTAGGCGCCCTCCGAGTATTGCCCTTACAAAAACACCTCCTTTATGCCACCCCCGGCAAGGCAGAGAACCTCACTCCTTTTGCTTCCTCCTGAAACAGGCAGACAATCTCGATCGTTCACTAAAGCTTACCTCTGCTAACCCTTCCCAGGATAAGAGACTCTAAGGAAGAAGAAGTGGAACAATGCTTGGAGCAACCCTTATGAACTCCCTCACAAGCTCCCCCTCACAAGATCCTCTCTCTCTCTCTCTCTCTCTCTCTCTCTCTCTCTCCCTCCCTCCCTCTCTCCTTTAGGTTTTCTCAGGTCAAGACAGTAGCCAAGGATATTCAAAAATGTTTATCAATAGCTCTTAAAAAGAAGAGCTTCAAAGGAGCTCAATAATTACAAGTTGCCAACTTTATCGTCTAGGACAATAATCATATTGTCCTGTACAATCATTTCAAATCACAGAAGATCAGCCAGAACATCACCCTGAAGATGATCTGGACGATTGAAAATTGGCTTGATCATCCAGGCCAATCTAACGATCGTCTCGACTGATCAGTTCAAATTAGAGAAAAATCGTCCAGAGCAACGCCTTGAATTCGAGCTATCTGATCCTAATCGGCCAGAACATCGCCCATAATTTGTGCTGGCCAATATTTATCGTCCAGGAGAACCTAAGGGTTTTTGAATAGATAGTCTCGGTCGATCTTGAGATTGTCCAGAACGATTTGATCGTATCAATCATCCTTAATTACTTTCTTCATTCCTGGATCAATTTAGGCCTAATTGTGTAATATCGTCCAGGCCGATCCCATGATCATCCTGGACGATTTCCAAAAATACAGAATACCTAAATTGATTATGGTGGCTATTTCTTTCTGTTTTGAGCATATCATCCTTGCCGATACAAGTATCGTCCAGGATGATCAGTTAATTACGGCTGCCTTAACTTAGAAATCCTGATTAGAACTTCTATTTTGAACTTAATCGTCCAGGCCGATATAAATATCGTCCGGGATTACGTGAGTAAAAATAGAAATTCTAAATCTCTCAAGTGTGTTTGTTAGTGTTACTTAGCATTAGACACTTCACCATATTACAATTGACTCAAAAAAGGGAAAAAGAAAAATATAGACTGACTCAGACCTAGTCTACCCAATCTTGGGCTGGCTCCGTTTGTTGTCTGATCTTTTGGTCTTGAAACATCAGTAGAGAAAGTCAGTCAAAGTGTTTTCTAACATCAAAATCACAATCCATGAAACCAAGTTTGCAACACTAATAATGTCATCAATAGATCAACCTCTCGATCACATGCACTAAGAAAAATCAAAATAAAGAGGTAATAGAGAGAAAAACAACAACAACAAAAGTAATGGTTAAATATATGATAATAACACCAATAAAAGTACTAAATACCACTAACAGGAGAGTAACCTGAAAGAAGGAGGTTCCACCTCATCAGGCATGAAGTAAAACCCATATAAAAAAATATAATATCTATCTCACTAATCCCAAGACCAGGAAGGAAGAGAAATGCAAACAACCAGCTCACCCCTAACCAATTAGCAAACAACCAACTGAAATCATCCAAACAAACTCAGAACAATAAGCCCCAGAAACAAAGGAGTATCCTAATATAAAAAAATCCATAGAACATGGAAGTTAACAACCAAAGGACCACAATAAGATAAGCACATATGTCCAAAAAAACACCCAAGCTCAACATGGACTTATAAAGATGAAACAACCAGAGATTAAACCCAATAGAGCAACAAATCCTCCAACCCCCCTTGAACTGTAACCAAACCATCCATTTAAAAGTAATATGAACACTGAAATTAACACCACCAATCTTACATATCACATGAGAGAACTCCCAGAAAACCATAAGCAAGAATGAATAACAACAATGAGCCGACAACCACTTGACATAAAAAGCCAAATCTATAAGCCCCGAAGAAGGCAGCAATAGGAATTACACCCATACATAAAAAGCTCCCACACAAGCAAAGCAAAAAAACAAATAAATCCAACAGGAAGGCACAAAATCTTACCCCTCCAAGAAAGGCAGACCAACCCAAATAAGAACCAAAATTCTGCAAAAACTAAAAACCATCCAACAACAACCAAAAACTAATCCTCTAACATAAAGAGGGAGAATATAAAAGAAAAAAATCTAACATGGAATCCAAATCATAACCCAACCTAGCAATGCCTTGGGCACATGAATTCCCCTCCACATAAATAATAGAAAAGGAACAATTAAACAGGCTTAACCAATATTTAATATCCCTCCTCATGTAAAACACAGTAGAAGGATAAACAATTTCATCCCTCAAAGTAGAAGATAAATACAAATAATTTAGATCCAACCTCAACCACCCGATTAATGCAGTCATGAGAGAAACAAAGCTTTAAACCATACAGAATAGCAAAGGTTATCGCATCATTAACTTCACAGTTATAAAAAGGACCATCAAATCCCAAAATGCATTTTTCGTTAGAATATTTGATGAGACCACCACAGCTCACCCTAGAATTAATATTAACAACATTAACTTTAAGCTTGAAGAAATTAATAGGAGGTTTCATCCATAAGGTACTTTTAGGGACATTAAGGATATTATCCCCCACCACCTTAATACCTAATTCAGCCACAAAATTATGAAAGTTTTTGAAACTCTTTGTAGAAAGCAACTTAGCAGAATAAAGGGCCACAAGCTTATCTTTAACATTATGAATAATTCTATAATGATTCATAATAGCTCCATTGAAATGAGAATTATTCATATCCAACATAAAAGCCAAAGAGTAAGATAGGGAATAACATTCCTGATAATTCCTTTTGAATTAACAAACCTATAATCAAGTAAAGAATAAATAGAAGCCTTAGCATTAAAATAATTTAAATGCATAATATCATCAAAGTAAGTCCAAACTTTAATAGCAAAAGGACCAGAAATAAAAATATGATGCTTATTGTCCATATGATAACAACATTGACATTTGGATGGAAGGATAAAACCACATTTAATAAAATTATCATAAGTAGTGATATATTTATGTAAAATAAGCCAAACAAAGATAGAAACCGTAGAGGGAGTACTTTTATTCCATATCATATTGAAAATCTTATAAACTTCTTTCTTAGCTCTGAAAGAATGCCAAGCATCCTTTAATCTAAAGTTACCAACTTTAGACAAGGCATAAAGCTAAACATCAAGAGAATTAATGTTTAAAAGGATCTATAAAATTTGCTGAATAAGAAAATTAAGAAAAAAAATTAAAAAAGTTTCTCAACATCCCAAACATTCACAATGAAAAAAAAATTAACCTTCACAGAAGCAATGGAAGAAGCGTTGTTAATATAATCAATGGATTGGCCTCCCAAAAAATGATCATGCCAAAATAAGATATTAACACTACAAAGGCCCCAACAAAAAATTGGCTCAATAAGCCATTTCAATTTGCAAACATGTTGCCAAACTTTAGAGTTACCTTTACTAAAACAAACAATGGTAGGATGCTTCCCCTTACAGTACATAGCATTCATATAATTAGCCAAAAGGCTAGAATTAGAACAAAAATTATACCATAACATAAATGAAAATGAATAAGCTAGATCCTTTAGGGACTTACAACCTAGTGCACCTTCAGCTAGAGTACAACAACATTTATCCCAAGAGGACCAGTGGATTTTAGAGTTGGTACTAGCCCTTTTTCGGAAAAATTTATTAAAAATCCTCTCAATCATGTTACAAACATCCTGAATAGGAAACAAAATTTTAAAACTATAAACAATGATAGAAAAAAGAACACTCTTAATAAGAGTTACCTACCACCAAAACTTAAAAAGTTATAATCCCAAGATAAAAGTTTGTTGCACAGAACCGTAATGAAGTCACCAAAAAAGAGGGATTTCTTCCTACCCATATAAAGAGGAACACAAAGATTCTTTAAAGGAAAGCAAACATGACTGAAACAAGATAAATTTTTAATAACCACAATATGATCCAAAGAAACTTTCTTAGCTGTAATAAAACTACACTTATGTTTTTTAAAAGCCAGGCTACTCAAAAATTCAAAATTATTAAAGAACCTCAAATGTCTATGAATCCTATTCAAAGAGGAATTTGTTAAAATAATAAAATCACCCACAAAACATAAATGTGAAATATGAAGCCCACCTAAAGTTCTAAAGTAAAGACTAGGGTACTTTCAAAAACATTAGCAAGCCCTCTAGAAATATATTCGGCCACTATAATGAAAAGAGTCGGAGATAGGGGATCACCCTATCTTAGGTTATGACATGCCTTAAAAAAATCATTAGCTTTACCGTTCATAAAAATAACAAAATAGGGGCATTTAATGCAAAGCTTAATGAGGTTAATAAAATTTAAATTAAAGTCATATAACTTCAAATTTTCATAATGGAAATTCCAATCAATATTATCATATGCCTTAGCAATATTAAGTTTCAATATAATATTACCACCTCTAACTTTAGCATCCAAATCTTAACAAAATTCTTGAGCCAAAAGGATATTATTAGCAATAGCATGCCTTTAATAAAACCAATTTAAAGGAGGGAAATAATGTTAGGCAAGAGGAGTGTTAAACGTTTCACTAAAATTTTAGAGAACAAATTATAATAAAAGGAGCACAAACTAATAGCTCTAGAATTATTACAAGTAGTACTAAAATTATTCTTAGAAATAAGCACAATAAAGTCACAGTAAAAAACATAGGAATAACATTACCATTGAAAAAATCAATAACAACAGAAAAAAGATCATTACGAATAATATGCCAAGTTTATCAAAACAATTTAGTCATGAAACCATCGAGGCCAGCCGCCGACTCACAGTTTATAGCAAAAATAATATCTTCAACTTCCTCCAAGGAAAGAGATTTGGCCAGGAAAACATTATCATTATGAGAAATCAGAGAAGGAATAATATTGGGAATATAAATAAAAAAGGGTGAAAATTTTCATTCAGAAGATCTGAAAGTGCAAAATAGCGAGATTAGTAATCTCAACACCATCCTTAAAAATAGAACTGTGAACCCGATTAATTTTATGAATACAATTAATAGTGCACTTCCTCTTAACCAAGGCATGAAAATAATTAGTATTATTATCACCCTAAACCAGATGTTTGATAACCTTTTTTTGTTTCCAAAAACATTCCTCATGAGCTTCTAATTTATAAAGGCCATCATTAGCCTCTCTCAATAAACAAAGGTTAGCTTTAGAAGGAACCAATTGATATTGATTCTCATGAAAATTCACTTTATCTTTTGCAATTAAAATATTAAAAAAAAATAGATTCATAAAAACATTAAGATTCAACCTATTTAAAACAAACTTATGCCTTTTCAATTTAATCCAAAATCATCTCATACCAACAATAGTATTGCCCAGATTTAAAGGGGTATGCCAATTACTCTTAACCAAATCAATAAAATAATCATGAAGTAACCACATGTTTTGGAATCTAAATTGCAAAGAAAAATACATCACTCTTGGTTTAATTTTAATAAGAAGAAGAGAATGATCAGAGAGCATCATACTAACATGCTCAACATTAGTAGACTAAAAAGAATTCAACCAATAATCATTAATTAAAACCTGATCTAACCTTTAACATAAATGCCCATGATGCCAAGTGAAATTATCACCAGGGAAACCGATATCAATATGGTTATAATCCATGATCATGAAATTAAAATCCTCAATAAAATGTTAGATAGGGAGAGAGCCCCATATATGCTCAGATGGGTAAGCAATGGTATTAAAATCACAACCCACTAGCCAAGGGAGATTATAAATACTATGAAATTGAATAATTTGATCTCAAAAAATCTTACTAGTATAATGAGAGGAAGCAACATAAAAAATGAAGCACAACATTATATGTTAGAGCTTTCAATATTATAGTGAATAACTTAAGTAAAATCACCAATAACTTAAAGTAGAACAAAATCTTTACAAAAAACCCAGATTTTATTAGATATATTAGACAAAGCATGTTTAAAACTAAAACATTTTGCAATAGTAAGTAATTTATTAGAGGAGCATCCAATGCCCCTAACATTCCAAATAATAGCATTAAACATAAAAAAACAATTAATGAGAAGAATGCGATCGGGTATTGTGAGGAGATTATAGGACAATATTTTTTTATTTCCTACCTCTCCCTAGAAAGAGGCAATTCTCCTTCCTCATGAATGACATCACCTTCCACATTATATTCATTATTCACCACAGTACTATCTTTCTTCTCCACCTCGATTTGGCTAGAGTTCTAAATAATAACATCAGTTTGAACAATTCCCTCATCCAAATCATTATTATTAAGCAATCCCTCCTCCATAAGAGGTTCAACAGAAAGATAAACATTATTAGGATCAGAAATTGTGTTTGGGTCAATCACATTATGAGAAATAATAGGTAGAGTTAAGATTGACTTCCTGTCTTAGAATCAAATCATCAACAATATTAGGACAAGATAAAACCTGAACATAATCCAAAATTAAGGAAACAATAATAGGCTCATGGTCAGGAGGAGCATTAACCACATCACAATATGGATGAGGAGTAACAGTGTCCAACTCAACAGAAATTAAATCACTTTTGTGTGCCGGATTAGCAAAATCCTTTCCCTTACGAAGATTGGGGTGTAATTTATAACAATCAGTTAAGCCATGCCCATGTATCTTACAATAAGAACAAAAAATACGTAAATTTTTTAATTCAACTTTTTGAAAATAGCCATTAATTTCCAAACAATCCAGACCTCGTTTGGATGCTTCCCCGATATGTCCAGTTCCACAAGCACACGAGCCATAGATGGCCTAATAATGGACGTTGTAGCTTGATCAATTTGCAAAAGTCTACAAAAAATCGAAGCCAAACAAAATAAGATTTGATTGTTAAGAAAATTGCAAATGAATATTAGGAAAGGAAATCAACACAGGGTTATTGGAGATTCTTTTTGCATATTAAAATCTGGAGGCCATTTAAGTAATCCCATTTGGCAGCACTAAATATAATAGGACCTCCTAAAAAAAGGCTATAGTCCAAGTCATTTCTCAATTGGATCACTATAACCTAGAATCCAATAAACTCACTTGAAACGATCTAGGCAATTTCAAATTAAAAAAAAACTTACGATGACATCTAGGTTAGGATGCTTTAGCATGAACTTCCCAACAAGTGTGAGTGCAAAAGGAGAAGCTAAAATAGAAATGGCAGAATCCTCAAGTAATAAAGTCGAACAACCTTTGAAAGAAGCATGAACAAAGGGAAGTTTTGCTAAAGAAGAAGACTAACCCGCTAACACTTCCTTGAAAGAACGCGACTTACCAGACTAAATCATAGTAGAAGGAAAGATATATGTCGATAGTGTCATCATCTCCCAGTAACCTTGAGACCCAAAAGAACAATAAAGACACCAAACTAAAAACCAACGAAAAGATTAAAAAGAAAAAGAAAACAAAATAAGCAAAGGGAAACATGAAGGAAATCTAGAGACGAAGAAAAATAAATCGGCCAAAAATGAAGGAAAAGAAAGACAGAGAAGCAAGCCCTAAATTTCCTTAGAATGACCTCGGGGAAGAACATAATAGAGTGCCATTGTGTGTAATGATTTTTTTTTAATTACAACACCATAAATTTAGCCCAAATGTTTAAATTAGCATGAAAGTTGTACCATAACATAAAAGCAAAAGCATAAGCTAAATTATACATAGAATTGCCCCAAAGCCCCTTCATCCAATGCACCACAATATTTATCCCACAAGGACAAATGAATTTTAGAATAATTATTATCCCCTTTCCAAAAAAACTTATTGAAAATCCTAATAATCCTATTACAAACCGCCTTAGTAGGTAGAAAAGTTTCAAAACAATAAATAGGAAAAGAACCAAGAACACTTTTGAAAAGAATTATCCGACCTCTAAAGCATAAAGAATTAGAATCCCAAGAAAAAAGTCTGTTCTGCATAACCTAAATTGAATCATAAAAAAGAAAAGTTTTCTTTATACCCTTAAAAAGAGGCACCCCCAGGTACTTTAAAGGTAAAAGGCCATGACTGAATGTAGTTAAATTCTTATTAGCCATAATACATAAGGGACTTTCTTAGCAAAAAAAAAGAAACACTTATGTTTATTGAGAGCCAGACCACTCACTAATTTAAATTGGTGAAAGAACCTTAAAAGTTTATGAATCTTATTCATCGAAGCATTCATAAAAATAATAAAATCATCGACAAAGCATAATTCAGATATATAAAAACCACTTAACGATCTAAAATATAGGCCATAAAACTTCTCAAAAAGATCGGCAAGACCTCTAGAAAGGTACTGAGTAGTAATAATAAAAAGTGCAAGAGAAAGAGGATCACATTATCATAGCATTTGAGAAGCCTAAATAAAACCATTGCTCTTACCATTGATGATGATATAAAAATAAGGGCATCAATGTATTGCTTAACAAGGTTGATAAATTTTAAATCAAAACCAAACAACTTCATAATATTTTAAAGGAAATTCCTATCAAAGCTATAATAATCCTTCGAAATATATAATTTCTGAATCATATTACCACCTCTTACCTTAACATCCAAATCTTGACAAAATTCTTGAGCAAAAAGAATATTATTGGCCATAGCACGCCCTTTAACAAAGCCTTTTTGGAAATGGGAAATAAGTTTATGTAGAAACATCTTTAAGCATGCATAAGAATTTTAGAAAGCATATTATAAAAAGAGGTGCATAGACTAGTTGGTTTAAAGTCATTCCAAGAACTAACATAATTATTCTTGGGAATAAGCACAATAGAAGTTGAAGTAAAAAATTTAGGAATAGAATTTCCATAAAAGAAATCAATAACAACAAAAAAGAAATCATTACAAATTATAAGCTGTGTTTTTTAAAAAAACTTTATCATAAATCCATCTAGCCCAGCAACCGACTCACCATTCATACCAAAAATAGCTCTTTAACCTCCTCCAAAGGAGGAGATTTGGACATGAAAACATTATCATCATGAGAAATAAGGCTAGGTATGATAGAAGGATTGTTATTAATAAAAGGATTACATGCTTTATTAAGATGATTAAGAAAATGTTACACTGCTAAATTAGCAATTTCAACACCATCCTAAGTAATAGAGCCATCAAAATGATTAATTTTATGAATATAATTAACATCACATTTCTCCTTAACTAAGGCATGAAAATATTTAGTATTATTATCACCTTTACCAAGATGTTTAACAGCCACTTTTTGCTTCCAAGAAATTTTTTATTGAGCTTTTAATTTATAAAGACAATCTTTAGCCTCTCTAAATAAACAAAAATTAGCTTTAGAAGGCACCAGTTGATACTGAGTCTCATAAGAATTCACCTTATATTCTGCAATTAAAATGTTGGAGAAATGATTCTTAAACATATTCTTATTTTTAAACACATCTTGAGTCTCATAAGATTACACCATTTTAAAATTTGCTTAAGCCTTTTTAGCTTAAACCAAAATCTTCACATACCAAAAATAGAATTATCTGGATATAAAAGGCATGCCAATATTCCTTAACCAAGTCCATAAAAGAATCATGAAGAAACCACACATTTTGAAATCTAAATTAAGAAGAAAAATCCCTAGATCTAGTCTTAATTTTAAAAAGAAGAGGAGAATGAACAGAAAGAGTCCTGCTAAGATGCTCAACATTAGTAGACTTAAAAAAATTAAGCCAGTAATCCTTAAATAACACCCTTTCTAAACTTTGCCATAAACGCCCACGATGCTAAGTGAAAATAATACCAAAGAAATAAATATTAATTAAGTTTCAATCCATAATCATACTATTAAAGTCTTCTATTGAATGATAAATAGGAAGGGAGCCCCCTATACAATCAGACGGGTTAGTAATAGTATTAAAACTCCTTCCAACATGCCAAGTAAGGTTGCAAATACTATGGAAGTGAATGGTTTTCTCCCATAAAATTTTTATAGTATAAATAGAAGAATCAACATAAACAAATGAAGAACAACTTCAAAAATTAAAACTTTCAATTTTATAATGCAAAACTTGAGTAAAATTTCCAATAATGTCAACCCAAACAAATTCTTTCCAAAAAACCCAAATTTTTTTGTCCACATTTGACATAGCATGTTTAAATCCAAGAAATTTAGCAATACCAAGTAACTTATCAGAGGAGATAAGAGGCTCAAGCATGACAATAATCCACACATTATAAAACTGGCAAAAAGTTTTAACTCTAAACTTAGAAGAAGGGCACTCAACGCCCCTAACATTCCAAATAAAAGAATTAAACATAAAAGACAAAAGGTTAATGAGAAGCATGCGAACATGTGTTTCTAGAAGATTGTAATCTCCATTTGCGAGCACCAGTCAAAATGTAATCCCATAAGTACAAGTTTATAATCTTGAGTCAAACATCCAGAGTGAGGATGCCGTGGAAGACCTTTTAATATCTAAATATTTCAATTTGAATGTAGTTTCAAGATTGGATTTTGTAAATGGTTTGGATGGATGCTTGGTTGGAATGTCTTTTTTAGGTTTGCTAAATTTCATAATGCTACAATAAAATAGCCTCATGCTATAGTACAATGCTCATTGGCTATTTTTGTGAATGCTTATAAAGCCTATTAATTTTACTTTGGGGATACTTGGTGCATATTTTCAGCCCAAATCCAGTAAGTAGAATTCCCCAAAGAAGTTTAGAGTGTTCAACAATCGAAGCCTAGACAATGATTCTCGGAGAAGGCCCTCATATACCCCTTTATAGAATATTCTTAAAGAACATGTGCTTGATGAGGATGGAATTTATTTAAGCCTTAACATAAGAAAGGTTCAAGAAAATATTACTAAATTGGAATGTGCTCTAGTTGTGAAACATTTTATCAAGTGAATTCCTTATGCTTGGCTTTATGGTGAACTATCAAGGAGATGGTCACACATTTGGGAATTTCAATTGATCACCCTCTCCAAATTGCATTATTTACCTTATTCAAAGCCTTTATACTCGTGATATCATCCTTAGGGGAGCACCTTAGATTATGGCTAGAAGTATTATTGGCCTATACCAATGTTCACATACCATTTATTTTGAGTATATGAAATGGTTTTCCTCGCCAATTCGGGCATGATTTCCAAGGCTTCCTTTGAAGTATTGGGATCCATCCAATATTGCATATATGGCTAATATGATTGAATAACTTCTTTGGATAGATGAGAAAACATCATGTTGGGATCATAGTTCATATCATAGATTTTATTTCTTCTTTGATTTGACACATAAACTTTCTCGGGCATTTTGAATGAAGGGCCTAAAAGATAGATATTTCAAAGTGTTGGGCATGAGGGTCTTTCTAATTTATGTTTCATTGATGAATTAAGTGACATAAAGTAGAATCATTCCCTCAAAAGGTTAAGCTTCAGCCAGGTAACCATAATGACAACAATCACGAATCATCAGTTTTGGAGATGCATAAGCAAGCTATTCCGGTGCATACTCAGCAGTCCATTCCTTCACCTCAACAACCTACCTCTATCTTTATTGAAGAAAAATTGGGGACATGGAATGTCATCACTAAAAGGTGAATACCTATGTAGAAAGCCCAACTTACCTCCACTCCTTTAAGAAGACATGAAATGAGGTGCCCCATTCCAATGTTAGTTATTTCCATCCCAATGCTTGTTGTCTTCAGTGCTAAAAAATATCAACAGAGAAAAATCTATAATAGTATTAATATCTACAAGAAAAGACCTAGAGTTTCTATTGGACTATTATAAAAAGAATTGCAATAGTTGGGGACTATCACCACTACCCCAAGAAAGAGAAAAAATGCATCTAATGAGATCTTGGGCGGGAAGTTGGCCCCCTCAGATGACTAATGTTGAGATCTTCTTATGGATATTATACTTGTTGGAGAATGGGGTATTGGCAAACCCTTGTGGTTGTTTTAATCGATGTCACCTTTCATTTTATTTGTTGATGAACTTTATAATACATTGAGGGACCACATTTTTTTAGATGAGGGGATTTTCATCATTTCGTTTTTATTCTCTTTTTTTTTTTATTCCTTTGTTTGGTATTCTTAAATAGCCTGCAATCCCCCCTTTTTTTTTTTTTTTTGGGGGGGGGGGGGGGGGCATAGATGTTTCTTTTCCTTTAGTACTTTTTGTACCCTTTTTTATGTTTTTATGAAATATTAAAGAATAGTTAAAAAAATTTATATAATATAGAATATGCACAACATAAGAAGATTAAACTTACATCCATGCATCCACGTTATAAGGAACTATTCTCAAATTACATACAACATAAAAGTAATGAAATAGAAATACAAACACAACATAAATGGGCTGGCTTCCAAGCAAAGCTAATTTTTTAGTCTTTAATGAGACTATGACAAGATTTTTCACTTATGCATGAATATATATACCACACCTTTTAAATTATATATTTGATTATCCTTATTTATTTTGTTAGGGTTAATTTCAAAGGTACGAGGAAAAGTACATTTGGGTGCTCTACAACACCTAATTATTAACTTTGTATTAAATACCCATCTGAAACACTAAATCCTTAAAAGATGTCATCTTATCCTTAAATTGATTATTTTGATTAAAGCTAGTGGTTATTCAAAGATCCTTTAGTGTTTTCTTGATTAAGAATCCCCTTATCTTAACCATTATTATTACTATAGCTATATTTTTGATAATTTCTCCAAACTAGATTATAAAAATTTGAATTGGTTTTTTTTTTTTTGTCTCCTAGTAACATTCATAATTTTTACTTCTTGGAAATTAAGATCACTAGGGGGACTAAAACAAAATTTTATCTAAAGGTATAGGTGATCCTTAAGCCAGAATAACTCTAAGCTTGTCTAATTTCTTAAAAATGATCAATACATAGGTAATCAAAATGGAAAGAGCCTCTAATGCATAGACACTAACTATTTTCTTATGATTCACCCTATCTGAAGGACATTAGATTTTTTTATTGCCATCTCCTTGATTAATGCGTATCCCTCACCAAATTGTTTTGACAATAAAGACCCTCCCACTATAGCATCAATAATTGATCTAAGATATCCTATAAATCCATTATAGAATGTTTGGATAATCAACCAATCAAAAAAAGCATGATGAGGGCCTTCTGTAAGCATTTCCTTAAATCTCTCCCGACTATCATAAATTGATTCTCCATCGAAATGGGTTAATCATGTGATATCATTTGTAAGCTCACTTAACTTTGAAGGTTAGAAATACTTGGCTAGGAGTTTAAGGGCTAAATCATTCCAAGTTGGTATAGATCCTAGGATTATGAAACATACCAACATATTACCATTATATCATAGAGAAAAGGGAATAAAAGGAAATCTATTATTATTATTAGAGACTCCATTATACATTAATATTGCATATATCACTAGACAAATTGCTAAAAATAACTTGGAGTACTAGTTCCCCAAACTAAAAATTTTGAATCTTTTGGATTATCACAAGTTTTAACTCAATACTATTTTCTTGAATGCTTGGTCTATGGATACTATACTAAATACTTTCTATTAAAGATTGGAATATTCCTTAAGAGGTGTAGGTTTGCCTTGATCCTAATTTGGTTCAGCTATCTCTACAACTTTGGTCTTTAATGTTTTATAGCTTTTGTAAGGGTCCATTCTATTTCTATGTCAAATAATAAGGGTCCCTTATTGGATCTACAACACTTTTTCAATCATAAACCGCAAAAGATGAGATGGAATGTGAGAAAAAACTCAACTAATAAATAATTAAAATAATCAACATATATATAAATTAAAGAACAAACACTTTTACTGGAACAACATAATAAAAAAATAAAAGTAGGAAGAAATATAATACATTTTTAATTGAATAGATAAATAAATAGAATACGAAAATTTTCCCATAAAAATGGTTAAAAAAACTTTATGGAGATATTTTTATTTGCTAAGAAATTGACATGTCAATCAAGTAATAAAGATTTTAGTAAAGTGTTAATCCCAACATGAAAAATTATATCCTACAAATTTCCATTATAATTTTTAGTTCGAATGAAATGTTTAACCTACTAAATAGTTTTAAAATTGGTGTTCATCAAAACTACTGTAATATTTAAAATGGTAACTTGATGAAATAAAAATATTTTTAACTTATAATGATGAAAGATACATTATTTTTCTATATAGACTCTTCGAGGATATGTTGTGATTCAAAGCATATGAACACTTAGATCTCTATCGAGTTTCAAAGGGTATAAGTTCTAACCATACTACAGTGATTTTATATCCTTAGAATTTGAAATTGTATGCACCATATGTCTAGGCATGAAAGTTTTTCATTTCAATCCTTGTAATTGTTCCATCATTCCCCCATCGAGATAATGAATATATAGTTTAATTTTAAACATGGTTAATTTATGAATTAAATTAAGAATGATTGTGACTGAAAACTAGTTTAAAACTTTGTACACACTAGGGTCTATATAATGAAAACATAAGTCTTTCACAT
Organism: Dendrobium huoshanense; assembly: GCA_016618105.1. Taxonomy (NCBI): domain Eukaryota; kingdom Viridiplantae; phylum Streptophyta; class Magnoliopsida; order Asparagales; family Orchidaceae; genus Dendrobium; species Dendrobium huoshanense. The sequence continues at coordinate 25,696 of JADPUM010000736.1, read as the reverse complement.
CATAATCCTAAAACTAAAGAATTAACCAGACATTGAAATTAAGATACCAATATGCTCCTCACTGAATTATCACAAAATAATCATAAGCATGAATGAACAATAAATACAATACACATCAACATACATTATACTTAAAACAATACGTTCATATAAAATAATTAAAAAAAATACATAAAAAAAAAAATAAAAGAGTGCTCTAGCCTAAAATTTTAGCTGGTTTCCTAAATAATCAAACTAGTTGTGTGTTAGGTTATGTAACTTGGATACTTTTTATTAGCAATAAAAATTATATTTTCAAATATTTAAAATTTTTTACTAGCCAAGAAATTTTATTCCATGTTTAATTATTCTTCTTTTTATGATTTTTCTATATTTATGTATCTTTTTAAAAAAATTTAGAGCTCTCATTTGGCAAATTTCATATCATAATTACTTATGATTTATAGTTACGAAATTTTTAGTTCCTAAGTAAAAAAATGACCTACTAACTTTAAAATTCCATTAAAGTCAATAGAAGATTCAATTTGTACTAAAAAAAAATGGGAATTCTTAGCATGCCCTAAGATTACACGATGCCAAATTTGAATCATATCCAATTTATTTAGTATCATTAATTAAATTAAACATCAACAAGTTTATATTAATTCTATATAATTATTTAATACTAATATAGCCTTGTAATCAATTTTATTAGATAGGGCTCATTAGAATGAAATGATTAAGTGTCTAATAACAAAATTGGTATAATAGATAAATAGATATTAAATTTTAAATTAAATTAATTAAATTTATATAATGGTATATTACTCTTGTATTAGTTGTTGTTGGTATTAAAATTAATATTAAATTTAGCTATTATACCATATAAATAGTCAATTATAGTCTACCAGCATTGTCATAAGAATATGGGTTACTTTAAAATCATAGGCCATAATGCTACCTTAGTATATATCCTTGCTACTCAATTTGGAATTAGTCTATTATGATTAAAGTCATAAAAATTGTGGTTTATAATTGAAGAATCCATAAGATAAAATTAGGACCATTTTGTGAATTTGAAGGGAATGAACGACTTAATTTAAAATTTGAACCATTTCGGCTAACTTACGTTTAAGCCTAATTGTGTTGACTCAAGTAAACCTAAGCTAAATGCTTAGGATAACTTTCGTAGAATCTTTGGCAATCATTGGATGGGGTTTGGGTATATGGTATATGAGATTTAAGGTTTAATTCAATGAATAAAATATATGGATAAAAAATGTCATATATGATGTGGATAAATAAATTATAACCACTAATTAATTTTATGTTTCTCTAATCAAAATTTCATAGCCAATATTATACTATCTCAAAAAGAAAGATTAATATTTTATTATCAATTTAAAAAAGAAATGAAATTTACTTATATAAACAAACACAAAATAGGGAATCTAAACTTCATTTGTAAGATAAAACTAACATTAACCTATCATTTTAGTAATGATACTAACAAATGGTCAAACTTTACTCTGTGGTTAAGGAACTTTCCCCTACTTTTGAGAACTAAAGCATGGTTTTTTGTTTGGTTCTAAATTTCCTATAGAGGAAAATATTTATTTTTAATTAAATCTCATGACAAGTCTTGAGAAAATCCTTGATTAAAATGGAGACTAAACTTTTTAGATTTTTAAAGATTTCATAAAGGATTTAAGTTTAGATATATTTACATAATTGAAAGATAGAATGGCTTTTAAGATTTTGTTTTTTAATTTTAGAGTTTACAATTTATTTAGGATTTAGATAATTTACCCAGGATGGAGATATTGAGGATGTGTATATAATATGGGTTTTATGACTAATTGGAGTGGATTGCTAGCTAATAACTTAAACACAATTCAATTTCATATGAATGCGTGAAAGAAACCTCTTTTCTACTAGGTTCTTGGTTTTGTTTTAGAATTTTATTTGAACTCTTTAATACACAAATTCACCTACTTAGTGCAATATATGATGTACAACTTGTGCTGTGTTGTATAAATAAAATTTTATTTAATTATTTATAATGGATTGTAATGTATAAACTAGTGTCTACTATAAGTGAAAAGGTGTTTAAGATTCACAATAAAATTATTAGATTTCTACTCCTATTTGACGTAGATTTTAATATAATTTCTCACTTTAGTCTTCAAATTTTTTTATTGTTAGATCTTCCAAAGAATTTCGAAAGACAATGATCTCCAAAGGAAGAAGAATCATTTTCTTTTGTAAACAAAAATGTTCATGAGCACTACTTTTTAAAAAAATTGCAACTACCTACTATAAGAATCTCCAATTTTAGATTTTTATTGACATTTATTTCCACATTTGAGCCTAGCTACATTCTACTATGTATAGGAAAGTAAATATTATCACTAAGTAAATAAATTCAAATGTAGTATATTGAAAATTAAGGTGCACTATAGGTAAATTAATTGTGATTTGCAAATATCTATCAATGTAATGAATGTATGACATCCATAGTATATAGAGAAAAGAAAAAAAAGCAAGAAAAAATATCCTCCAACCAAGGAACTAAAATCACAATAAACCATAACAAACCACTAGCCTAGCTTAGGCTGCAGTTGGTTCTCCTAGCAAACCATATTAAGTGTGTGTAAATATTATGTCTCATTTATACTTCTTAGTTTAAAAACTATTCATGCTATCTACAATTTACAATTATTTTTGAAAGGGTCAAAGGCTTTAATTTTAATTTATGTTTTAATGATCCAATATTTTATGGTTTATTAAAGTTTTTAAAATGTTTGAATTATTTAATAATAAGTTTTAATAAATATATTACTCAATAACTCCTAAGCACTAGAACTCATTGATCAACAAGTCCTTGGCTCATAACTATAATTGATTCCCCTTAAGGGATCAAATCAAGTATACAGAGTCCATGCTTTTTAATTAGGTATTTTATTAATTTTTAGGTTAAAGAATACTTGCTACTTAATCACTTCAAATCTTGAAGCTCTTAAAAAAAATGTCATAGGCTTTCAAATGTAATGCATTTGATTTCGTCTAATTTTTAAATTCTTTTAGAACATTATAAAAAAGGATTTGTGGAGTGCTAGGATCATTTTTTTGTTGGTGGTAAAATGAATAAAGTTTGGAAAAATACCAACATTATTTTAATTCCTAAAGTGAAGGTACCCGGTTTCTCCTTCTCATTTCAGGCCTATTAGTTTATGCAATTCAGTTTATAAAATTGCTACAAAAATTATTCTTAATAGAATTTTAAATGTTGCACCGAAGTTGATCTCTAATGAACAAGTAGCTTTTTTGAAAGGTAGATCCATTTCGGATCATGTTCTTGTGGCCCATGAAAGTTTTCATAAATTTAGGCATTCCAAATCTGCTAATGGTTTGGTTTCTTTCAAAATTGATATGGAGCAAGCTTATGACTCCATGGGTTGGCTTACTTTGAACAAAGCTCTTAGATATTTTGGTTTTCCGGATTTCTTTGCTAATTTGGTCATGGAATGTGTGATAGATCCTAGCTTTTCTTTGGTTATTAATGATATTTCTTCTAAACGGATTGAAGCAAAAAGTGGCTTTCGACAGGGATGTCCTTTATCCCCTTTTCTATTTATTTTATATGCACAACTTTTGACAAATGCTTTCTATCAAAGGGGGAAATCTATTGGTATTAGTGTTTTAGCAAGGAGTCCTAAAGTTTCCCATTTGCTTTATGCTGATGACATTTTGGTGTTCTCTGAAGCCAAGTTGGAGTCTATCAATCTTGTTAAAAAGATTATCATGGAATTTTGTGATTGGACGGGTAAAAAGGTCAATTTTCAAAAATTCGGTTTTCTTTTTGGTAAACATGTTAATAGAAGGAAGAGAAGGAAAAGTTGCAATATTATGGAATTTAAAGAACTTCAGGAATTCAACTATCTAGGTACTAAAATGGCTTTGAGAAGAATGAAGGGTTATGATTTCCAATTCATCTTGGATAATGCATTGAAGAAGATTGGTATGTGGGGAAGCAAACTCTTATCAATGGCTGGGAAGTTGAATTTAATCAACTCTGTTTTATTAGCATTAGCAACGTTTCATACTACCTTATCTTTAGTACCAAAAAGAATTCTGTTGGAAATTGAGAAAGCTTGCAGGAAGTTCATTTGGAGTAAAGGGAACGGAGAAAAAGGTCTTCATTATATTAGCTGGGATACTCTGTGTAAACTGAAGAAAGTGGGAGGTATGGGGATCAATTCTTGCTCAAAGAAGGAAGGACCTTTAAGAGTAAAATTAACATGGAGGTATTATCATGCAACAGATTCTCTTATGCATAAAGTTTTATATCCTAAATATGGTCATTAAATGTTGGAAGATTCTTCAAGAAGAACGGGTTCTACTGCTTATAAATTGATTAAGAATGGAGGAAAGTTTTTAAAGCCAATCATCAGATGGGAAATTTGTAAAGGGAACTTGATAAATGTTGTTAAAGATACATGGATCTATGACAAAAGCTTACTGAAATGGCAAACTTTTACTCATTATTTGCTTGAAGATAATTATATGGTGGAAGATTTCATTAAGGATGGAAGATGGGATGTGCAGGAACTGCAGAAATTCTTTGGTGCAGAACTTATGGAAATTATCAGAAATGTTCATTTCAACGAGAGCAAGGAAGATCGGATGGAGCTTATTCACAAATTTTCTGGTAAATCACTGATGTCCTTAGCTTGTGAAGTTTCGGAAAATTGTTATGCTGACGGGTATCTGTGGAATTGGCTTGATAAAATTAAGCTTATTCCAAGAGTAAGGTTGTTTTGGTGGAGACTATTTAATGACGTCATTCCTACTAACAAATTCTTATGTTATAGAAGGCTCCAAGAATTTGATAATTGTCCTAGAGAATGTGGGATAACAGAGAATACAGAACATATTATTTTAGGTTGTTGAAATCTGATCTAAACTGTGGAAGTTTTAAACTCTTGGAGCTTTGGTATACCAAGTTTTTCTTCTTTGGAAAACTGTTTAATTTGGCTTAAAATTAAAAATTCTTGGATGAAGAGTCTTTATTGTAATATGGTGTTCCATTCATGGAAATCCAGAAATCTGTGGGTTCATGAAAGAAAATCTTTAAGCCCTTTGTATACTGCATCCAACGCTATTTGTTTTACTGCAGTAAGCAAGAGTTCCTTATGGAGTTTCTCGGGTATTGAGGGTATTAACCAACCATCTAGGTTGTTCAATAATTGGTATCCTCCTCCGCCTGATTGGATCAAAGTGAATATCGATGCTTCTGTTCATAGCTCTTACAAAGCTGGATTAGGAGGTGTGTGCAGAGATTATAGAGGGACATTTTTGTTGGCTTTCGGCAAAAATTGTGTTCATTGGGATTCTGGACAAATGGAGCTTCTTGCTATTTTATTTTTGAAAGACTACATCAGCGATTGGATGAAGGAGTACAAAGGATTGATCATAGAAGGTGACAACAAGAATGTGATAAATTTCATCAAGGATAAGGTGGACAAAAGAGTAACTGTTGATATTGATCTTACTTTTCTTAAAGGCTTTAATTTTGTTGTCTTTAATTTTGTTAATAGGGAAAATAATAAGTTAGCCGATCTTAGTGCTAACTATGCTTGTTTTAGCTCCTTTTGTTGGAAGGATTTGAGTAGTAGTACTATTCCGAACTCCTTTATTAATCTGTTAATGAAGGAATCAGATAGTATTAAGATGTAACGGTTTTTTTTCCTATTATAGCATTTTGGTGCTTGCTTCAAAAAAAAACTAATCAGTAAAGTGCATAGAGCGTTCATGTTTATTAATTTTTTTTAATTAAGTTTATTCCATTTATTAGATTCTTTAATTTGCTTTATTTAATAAAATTGAATTAAATTTGAATTATAATATAGGCTTATTTATTTTTAAAAAAATATATTTTTATTTAATGTTCTCTAATTTTTATTGCTACTTTTGAATTAAGTATTTTGTTTAGTTTTTATAGTTTACATAGTTTATATTCACCAATGTTTAACTTTTCAATTTTATTTATAATTTCAAAGGTTCATACTTTTTCAAAAAAAATTAATTTTTTCTTAGAGTTAAATGCACCTTTGTTTCTATTTTACAATTTTTATTTATTTAATTTTTATTTTTATAAAGTTAATAATTTTAAATAAACTTTAGCAATTAGTTTATGAGATTTATTTAGATGGTGCTTTTATTTTTTACTTTAAGGTTTTTTAATTTAAAGTTGATTGAGCTTTACTTTAGATTTTAAAATTTAATATGAATTGTTAATTATTAATTGAAATTTTTAGGCTATTTATGTAACGTGAATTAGGTTCAGTATTTAATAGACTAATGCAATTTAAACCATTAGTCAATTGAGACGTAAGAATTAAACCCTAGCAGTTCGGGGTCAATAAGGTTTTCATAGGGTTTGTAATTAATTTTTATAATAATTATATCTATACTTTAAGAATTAAAATTTAGCTCAGCTTGACTCAGGACCATGGATGAATAGAGACTATCTAACCCTTGGACACTAACTTACCAAATCAAAATAAAACAAACCTATGTGCTTTTATGGATTTTCATCTAAAGAAACTTAAATCTATAAGTCAAATTCTGACCTATGACTATGAATTGCAAAATTGAAGCCAATCTTGATTTAAAATTGGCTATGAAAAGTCTGTAAATGTTATAAACAACCAAGGATAAATTCATTCTAAGTTGAGATCAAGAAGAATTCTATTAAATTCATAATTTCAAAAATACCACATTGTTTATTCTTGAAATTACTTCTTATTCATTTAAAATTTGTCCATCAGACGATAGAACATTTTTAGTGATCCTAAAGAAAAATAAATAGAGGCTATGAATGTCTATTTTGGAGAAGTGCTTGAGGACTTAGGATTTGTGTAAGGTCATGAGAATTCTTTAATTTAATTTAAAGAAATCAACTGACTGTGCATGCACTTTAACAAAAAAACACAAACACATTGGGTACTAAGATTGTGTTAGGCCCTCACAGATGTCACACTTTAGATCTAAAACATTTGTATGATTAGATGGATCTTGAACAAAAAGCTCAAAATCCAAGGATAGTAGTAAAGTTTTTTATCTAGTGTAGTCAAAACCATTCATGCAGTTTAAAATGAATGGAAGGCTATTATTTTACCCTTCTTTAGCATGGGTTATCAGTTATAAGGATACTTATAAAGATCTAAGAGATCCACTATATAGATCATGCTCAAATTTATAGATAGCTTCATCTTGGTATATACATTCAATCCAATGATTAGATCCTTTTTGATTGAATGTTTCTTTCAAACATGACTATGTCCTATGATTACAAAACTTGATATTGATTCTTACTTCACTATAGAGTTAAATTGAGTTGAATAATGGTTACTTCAAACTCATGTTCACTTCAAAAATAATCTTCATGATAAAGTTAGGGTCTGAGAACCAGTGGATTAGAAGTGGGTGTTTGGCAGGACAAGCTTGATAGTGTTTGCTCAACCTTTGTGAAGATGGACAATGAATAGTTTGCAAAGCTAGGGAAACAAATCTAAATCACTAGGAAAGTTTTGAAAGGAAATACTAAAATAAGTCTTTAGAGATTTGTAGAGTATTTAAAAGCTAAAGCTCAATCAACGTAACCAAAAATCTTGCTAGGATTAGTTAGCTCAAGCAACCAAAAATATTTTAGATGGGATAATGGGAGAAAGGTAGCAAATCTAGGTTATTAGATCCCATATGATTAATTATGGACATAGTTATAAGTGAACTAAGCAAATGGATTAAACTTTCATGTGTTTTCTTTCAACCTCTAGTAAGCACCTGCCATAAAATAATTAGACCTTATGTCTAGATGTGTATGGAGTCTACTGATTAGGTTAATTGACCATAATCTAGTGTAGGAGTGAAAATGTCTCATTGATTAGTGAATTTGGGGTTTGGGTTTGCCCATTTGGTTGACCCAAGTCAACCTAACGGATATGTTGGCTAGGAATATTTCATAGGCATCAGGGGCACCATATATAAGGGTTTATAGGGTTTTATCCCACTTGTGTCTTAAATTTACTCAAGGGAAACCCCTTGGCAACTTATGTTAACCCAATTATCTAGCTCGAGTCGGCCCAAAGGTTTGGTTAACTCAGATTGAGCCTTGGGGATCAAATGGTCTGTCTAAAAGGATTATGAGCTTTTAATTGGTCTCTATCTTTAAAATTAAAATTTAGGAACTTTATGATTAGTTTGGTCAACTTAGGTAGACTTGGTCAACTAGGCTTAACCATGGCTTTGGGTTTGGTCCAATCCATTTGAATTTGTATTTAAAGCTTATTGGAAGTCGTTTAGGGTTGTTGTAAGGTCAAGCTAGGAAGGGGTCTTACAATCCAGGATCCTGAGCTTGTAATTTTGATGATAGCAAATATTATTGATTAAAGTTTTATTTCTTCTAACATTTGCCTTGTTTATGTGTGTATTAACATTTCAAATAAGTCATAGATTATGGAAGAATATTTAGGGCTCAAGTTTGGAAAGAACAGGAACATAGTCGATAAGTGTTTATAATTTTTTTATTTATTTATCTTTTAAATTTAATAAGTTAAAGTCCTATAAAAGGTGCATGCTATATGACTACCGTACACACACATATGGGGAGTAAAAAGAAAAGAAGTTTTAAATTTATTTTAACTAATTATACCCTACGATAAAGATCATCCTATATGATTAATTATTATTTTAACATTTTAAAATGGCTAATTTTTTAATTAATGTTTTTAAATAAACATATTTTATTATTTAAATCATATCGTACAATCTATTTAAATAGAAACCTTACCAGCCAATAAAAATTTAGTAATTTATTTTTTGAATTTTAAACTGGTTGTATTATATGATGAAGTTTATATTATATAATTTTTGAAATCATCCTTAATTTAATCCCCATGAATAATTTTTCAAATTAAGGTTTAATTAATTTTGTTGATCATATTGTATAATCATATATCATCTTGTATGACAAATATTATCAATCATGTATATCATCTTGGATAAAAACATGATTTTTAACAAATTATACAATACAATAGAAATCATACGAGATTATAGGCTAAGATGTGTTTCAATTTCTAGCCAATCATCTTGTTTCATCTGAAGGAAATTAAACTAGTCATCTTATATTATCTGTAAATTATATTATTCAATCATTATATAGATTTAAATAGTTCATCCCATCACTGTTTGATCATATTAGATATTATCAAGTTTTTGAACTACTCATACTAAATGTTCATTATTAGTTTCGATTGAATTGAAAATTTAGTGTTATTGAAGATCTTAGATTTAATGTTATTTTATTTATTTTCAAGGGAATTTTGGGTTTCTGAAGGAATTCTTAGAGAGTGCTTTTAGAGATTTTTGTTGGTGGAATTGGTTAAGGTGAGGTTTCTGTGAGGGAGGAGTGCAATACCCAGAGTAGAGAACTCCAGATAATTTACATAGGTCTTTGCTTGATCGAACCACTAAAAATTCTGGCGTGCTTGTTCATATTTTACTTCTACATTTTGTTTTTGGCACTTTAATTTCATGCAATTTATTTTTGTGAAAAATGCATGTTGAAAAAATTATTGTTGATGTTAGATTGATTTAATCAAGTCATCATTATTGCTATTGTTGTTATTTTTTATTAGTTTTAACATCTAATTATTAAACTATTTAATTCAAGTCATTGAAAATATCAAAAAGATTATTTCTTTGTGTTAAAGAACTTTTTAAATAACCAATTCCCTCAAACCTCTTGGTGTGCCTAAGTAAAGTTCAATGAAACTTAGCAAATTGCATTGAACTTTAAATTAGTATCAAAGTGCAAATCAAAAGTTACCTTTTTTAAAACCATGAGAAAAATAATCCATTGCACATTTTAGTAATAAGAATGTTGTAGAGGCACTATAGGAAAATCACTCATTACCGACGGTTTATTGTGGCAGTTACCATTAGTTTTCCAATGGTTTTGAAAAACACTGGCGGCTTGTAGGCGATTCAAAAAATTCAGGTAAAAGCGGCGCCAGAAACCTTTTCCAGTGGTGGTTTTTTGGCAGTTTTTTTACTAGCAGTTTTTCAGCGGTGTAAACCGCCAGTTAGGTTATGGCGGTCAAAGCATCGATGACCGCTGGTATTGTACCGGTGGCGTATCGGACATTTAATCACCAGTAAAGTATCATCATTATTACAGCGTTGATCGTCGGTACGCCATTGGTGATTTATCGACGGCTCACCAGCAATTAAAACCAAAGGAAGTGCCATCGAAGAGACCACCTGCGTGTCGCCAGTGAACCGCCGAACACCGTCGGCAGATCGCCGGTATTCATCGATGGTTTTATTAGTTTTCTGGTGGCTTTATTTAGCCATCCGATATCAAATATTATGATGGCCTAACCACCGGTTGGCTTCCGAAATCTTGTAGCAACTTAAAAAAAATTTCCAGCCTCCCCTCTATTTTATTGATTTCACCCTAAAGTCTAAACCTGCACAAAAAATACAATAATTTCCACAATTTTGGGAAACACGCCACTATAGTTAGTTACAACAATTATCAAAAATATATTCATTAAAACAAATTAATAAGTGAAACCAATTAAGTCCATAAGTTTAACAAAATGAGTTAATAACTAAGTTAAATAACTAAAATCAAATAAGTTTACAATAAGTTCATCATAAGTTCATCGAACCAAAAAGAGTACTAATCCTCCTCCATATCTTCACTGTCTGGTGATGCATGTGGCTGCTCTTGCTCTTGCTCTTTCTTCTTTTGTTTTTCATCTATGTAGGATTGCATCTCTTCATGCATCTCATTTTAAACATTTCTCATCTCTTCTATCTCTCTCATCAAAGCTGCAACCCTCTGGCTTACACTTTCTTCAGCTCCACTAGGATCATAAAATGCTGAGGTGAATGTACTACCCTCATAAGAATAGCCTTGCGAACCCAAGTCATATACCCTCCCCCTCTACCTTCCCCCAACAACATCTGACCATGTATGATACTCAAAAATCTTTGTCGATCCTGAAGATGATCTGTCTCCAGTGGACTGATGACTTTCTAGAGCTCATACAAAATTATCCTACAAGAATAAATCCATAAAATACATTTATATTAGAATTAGTTTTATTATAATAAATTTCTACTCCCAAACTCTATACTCACATGAGCCTTTTTATCCTTCTCATCAACCCACAGATGGTTAGCTTGATGTTGATGTGTTCTTGTATGCAACTCCAGCGGTGTTGGCTCCCGACCAACAAACTCTTTTTGAAAATATAATATATAGTTATAATAAAATATACTAATTTAAAGATTTTACCAATCATCTTCTACGTTCCGTATAAGGAACAAATCCACCAATATGAAGAGTCCTTTCTAAACCCCCACAGTTAGATGCTCTGTTCTGCATATTCTGCTCTCTTATTTTTGTGAACTCAGGGGTCGCCCAAGCTCTACTCAGATCTGCCCATACGCCCTCTCAAATCCATATTAGATGCTACCCGGGCTTTCTAATGTCCGTAAATATGTCCCTGAGATGGGTCGCTCCTCTCCTCTCAAAATTTGAACTGATCCTCATGTTATGCTCAACCAACCACCAAAATTCTTTCTATAAAAAATATATGCATAACAAAAAATTTTAGTTCAAATTAAATAAATATTTGAATTTATGCCAAATAAGTATACCTGAAATTCTCCAAACCACATATACCTAATTGCCTTTGCGATCTTCTTCGATGATAAATAAGGAGTATCATATTTGTCCTTTATATTATCTCAAATCTTTTAAGTAGGTGGCCTTGAAGGATTAAAGCTGCAGGTTAATTTTTTTATCAATAATATATAGTATAACAAAATACAAAAAACTTAACAATGTAAACTTAACTTACTTATTGCCCCCAGGCTCAATGTATTGACACTTATCGACTGTAGCTGCATGGTACCCAGCACAAACCTCTACTAGTATAAATGGACCACCGTATTCTGGCTGCATCAGATATGGGTAATAATATAGGTGGGGGTTGGGAGGGTAAGGCCGGTGGATGGACATGTAGCTTGTGATGATGGTTAGGGGTAATATGGATAGAATGGAGCTGCATGTGCCTGATCTGGAGAGGGAAAGTGAGGACTCATCGACAGAGGAGGGAAGTAGCCAGGAAAGTGTGGTGGTACAATTACAAGTGGATCTGATTGACCCTGACCTTGCTCACTAAGGGACTGCTACTGACTCCTAGGTGGTTGTGGTGAAGGTATAACTGGTGGAACTAACCTCTATCCCTCACTTTCATCAGGTTGTCTAAGTCTGTAAGGATTAACACTCAACTTTTTTTAAGAAAACTTTGAGGCAAAGGATCTACGATGAGGATCATCACTTAAAGCCATCTGAATTAAAAGAACCAGTTAGTAAAGTATTATAATATATATAAATAAAAAATATAAAATGCACTTTAATGAGTTATAAAAAAAAAGAATGATAGAATACAAAATAATGATTGACATTTTTATTGCTCAGAATTTAAAAAGTACAATTCTATATGTACATAACTATTCAGAAATATTACAAAAACTATAATTCTAAATTTTTAAATTATAAAAACAACAATTCTAAATTACAAAACTACTCAGAATAAAAAATATTTTCATTTCTCTCTAGGGTATCTTCACTTTCATCCTCGTTCTAACTTGATGAGCTATTTGAGCTATTAACATCTTCTAACTTCATTTCAATACTAGGGTTGTAGTTAGCATCTCCTCAATTTCAACAGGCCTACAACTTGACATCTCATCCTCTTGATGTGCAATTTCAAAAATGTATTGTTAATAAATTATTTCCCATACTTTTGGTGGAAAACCATCAGCATATAATCCCATTCTTATGTTGTAGGGTTCAACAACAAATGAAGCATGCACTTGATTAAAATATTTTCACACATCAGCATCTAATGGATGAGAAAGAACCCTACTTTTTGCTAATTTATCTTTATGCCATCTCATATGGCCTGCTAAACTCATTAATGCATAAAGTCGCTGAAATCTTGGAATGATCGATAAATAAAATAAACGAGAATTTGGAATATCTTTATTTTTTATAACGTTGTTTTCCTGAGTTTATCTTAAACCAAGGAACATTGAAGGTGTGATAATAAACTTTTGTTGTATCATCCTTGTAGTATAACATACATCAATTGATACAACAATCAATTTTTGTAACAGTGAGACCCAACTTGGATACTAATTTCTTCGTATGGTACAAATCTGTGGGAACTAAATTGTCCGTTGGATTAGTTTCCTTGAGAAGACCAATGAAGTCGTGGAAATAATCAAGAGGAATATTATACTAAGTTTTAATACTTAGCACCCTCACTGCAATCGATAATTCTGAATGAGTATTGCAATCAACCAAAATTTGTTTTTGAGATGTGTGTAGTAACTCAAAGAATTTTTGGGTTTCTTCTTTTGGTGGCTCTTCCACACTATCCCTAAAATTATGACCTTCTACATTAAAAATAAGTTCTTCATATGGTCTACTCATTTGATCTTCATCAAATTTTTCATAAGATATGTATTGACCAGCAATGAGTATCTCTGTGTGGCTCGTACTCACCAAGTGATGTCCAAATCCAGTAGTCTTTAAGAAATCCCCTATGATATAAATCAAGTTTCACATCATTGGGCATGAGGAAAGTTTGATTTTTATGCTTCGAACATGGATATATAAACATTTTAACAAACTTAAAGGAAAGCAATTGAAATGCAACTTGAATGAAAGTCTCAACTCCTTATATAAATTCATATGTCAATCCTTTTCGACCCGGAAATAATCTGTTATACATCCAATATCTCTCTTCTTGGATAATTATTTGGACGTTGAAGCAAACATTCCCCTACATAGTTATGAAAACAATTATTAGAAGATATGCACCCTTAATAAGTGTGTGTGCTATACTTTCAAATAAGTGTACTTTAACTGAATTGGAATGAATTGTGGGTTCACAACCATCTCATATGATATTTATTGATTTAGAGAAAGCATATGATAAAGTTCCAAGAGAATTCCTATGGAGAGATCTTGAAAAGAAAGTAGTTAATAATGCTTATGTTGAGAATCATAATACTAAGTTAAGTGTTGCAGAGATGAGGATGCTTAGGTCTACCTCTACCTTCCATAACATAAGACAAATTTAATACCTCAACTATCCTTACCGGGTCATAAGAAGGCCTCCATTTAATATGACCAAACCATCTAAAATGACTCTCTCGAATCTTATCTTCCACTAGAGCTACACCAACCTTACCACGTCCATGCTTATTTCGTATCCTATCTCTAAGGGTAAAGCCCCTCATCCACCTAAGCAACCAAAATCTCTGCAACACTTAACTTAATATTATGCTTCTCTTTTAATGACCAAGATTCAGCACCATAAAGCATTGTAGATCTCACAACCATCTTATATAATTTTCCCTTAAGTTTGAGGGGGACATTTCTATTACACAACAAGCCCGATTCATTCCTCCATTTCAACTATCCAACTTGAATTCAACTGATAAAATCCCCTTTTATTTCACCCTGACTCTGAACAATAGGTACAAGATATCTAAAACGTGTACTTATATTAATAAAATTATTGCCCAAAGTCACAAACCACTCACTAGGTTTATTACAACTAAAATTACACTTCATATATTTAGTTTTAGATCTACTGAAGTGAAAACCTTTAGACTCTATGGTTGACCTCCATAATTTAGTTTACCATCAACTCCCTCTCTAGTCTTATCAATAAGAAGATTATCATCAACAAAAATCATACAATAAGGTACATGCTCTCGCAAATTTCTAGTGAGAACATCCAAGACTAAATCTAAAAGAACATCCATGCTCATTTCAAATCCTATCTCTAGGGGTAGAGCCACTCATCTACCAGAGCACCCTCATCTCTGCAACACTTAACTTAGTATTATGCTTCTCTTTTAATGACCAAGATTCAGCACGATAAAACATTGCAGATCTCACCACTATCTTATATAATTTTCCCTTAAGTTTGAGGGGGACTTTTCTATTTCACAACAAGCTCGATTCATTCCTTCATTTTAACCATCCAACTTGAACTCTGCTGAATATATCCCCTTCTATTTCACCATCACTTTGAACAATAGATCCAAGATATGTAAAATGTGTACTTTTATTAATGACTTCATCTCCCAAAGCCACAAACCTCTCACTAGGTCTATTACTACTAAAATTACACTTCATATATTTAGTTTTAGATCAACTCAAGTGAAAACCTTTAGACTCTATGCTTGATCACCATAATTCAAGTTTACCATCAACTAACTCTCTAGTCTTATTAACAAGAATAATAGCATCAACAAAAAGCAAACAATAAGGTACATCCTCTCGCAAATGTCTAGTGAGAACATCCATGAATAAAGCAAAAAGAACATCCATGCTCATTTCAAATCCTATCTCTAGGGGTAAAGCCACTCGTCCACCTGAGCACCCTCATCTCTACAACACTTAACTTAGTATTATGCTTCTCTTTTAATGACTAAGATTTGGCACCATAAAGCATTGCAGATCTCACCACCATCTTATAGAATTTTCCCTTAAGTTTGAGATGGACTTTTCTATAGCACAACAAGCCCCATTCATTCCTCCATTTTAACCATAAAACTTGAATTCTGCTGATAATATCCCCTTCTATTTCACCATCACTCTGAACAATAAATCCAAGATATCTAAAACATGTACTTTTATTACTGACTTTATCGCCCAAAGTCACAAACCCCTCACTAGGTCTATTACATCTAAAATTAATCTTTATATATTTAGTTTTAAATCTACTCAAGTGAAAACCTTTAGACTCTATGGTTGACCTCCATAATTCAAGTTTACCATCAACTCCCTCTCTAGACTTATCAATAAGAAGAATATCATCAATAAAAAGCATATAATAAGGTACATCCTCTCACAAATGTCTAGAGAGAACATCCATGACTAAAGAAAAAAAGAGCATCTATGCTCATTTCATATCCTATATCTAGGAGTAAAGCCACTAATCCACCTGAGCACCCCCATCTCTACAACACTTAACTTAGTATTATGCTTCTCTTTTAATGACCAAGATTCGACACCAAAAAGAATTGCATATCTCACCACCATCTTATAAAATTTTCCATTAAGCTTAAGGGGGACTTTTCTATCACACAACAAGCCCCATTCATTCCTCCATTTCAACCATCCAACTTGAATTTTGCAGATAATATCCTCTTCTAATTCACCATCACTCTGAATAATAAATCCAAGATATCTAAAATTTGTACTTTTAATAATGAATTGATCGCCCAAAGTCAAAAACCCCTCACTAGGTGTATTAATACTAAAATTACACTTCATATATTTAGTTTTAAATCTACTCAAGACAAAACCTTTAGACTCTATGGTTGACCTCCATAATTAAAGTTTACCATTAACTCCCTCTCTAGTCTTATCAACAAGAAGAATATCATCAATAAAAAGCATACAACAAGGTACATCCTCTTACAAATTTTTAGTGACAACATCCATGAATAAAGAAAAAAGATATTGGCATATGGTTGATCCTTGATGTAGTCTAACCAAAATAGCAACAAAATGCATTAAAAAAACATAATTGCAAACCTCAGAGGCCAGTTTCATGCATGGGAATGAGGAGAGCCTTCAGCTTTGTAGTGGGGGCGAGATCTTCATTTGGAGGAACTTTTTGGTGGCCGGATGGACCTCATCGATGGCTAGAGGATGCGTCTTGATTGTGAGAGGGCAGAGGAGATGAGGGAGACTGTTGCATAAGAGAGATAGAGGAGGTAATGAAATGAAATGAAAGGCTTGGGATGGCTTATTCTAGGGCATTTTTTGGCATCTCTCCAGCAGTTTAGACCGCCAAAAATAAATTTACTTAACACCGATGGTGCAAGCCGTCGGTAACGTGCCGGTAAGATTTAATGCTGGTGGGTTAACCGATGATTTCTGGACCGCCGTTATTTTCTAGCGGCATTAATTTACATACGGCCGATTAGACCACCAGTAAAAACTGACAATCACACTGCTGGTTAAGTCGCCATTATTGCCGGTGGCTGTAGAACTGTCGGTCCAGATCGCTAATAATTGATGAATTTCCCATAGTTAGGTTTATTCTATAACTCGTCCACTTCTATTTAACATTATACATTTTGATTTTTGAAAATTTTACATGTCTACTTACTAGAAATCAATAGAATTTTGCATGTGGCATATGATTCATGAATGATACTCTACACCTTCTAGTTTCATTAATTGAGTTAAAGTAGAGACATCTGTTACTAAATGGAGTAAAGAGTATATGGACTTAGCTCAATTAAAAACAAAATGCCTAAACTACTTTTTATATGCTCTTAAGTATGAAGATGACATGAGAGTTTCTTCATGTATCACTAGCAAGGATATTTAGGTTAGACTATGTTCTATCTATGAAGGAACTTGTGAATTCAAATAATCTAGGATAAAAAATTTATTTCACAAATATGAACTCTTTAACATGAAACCTAGTGAGTATGTCTAAGACATGTAGACAAGGTTTACTCAGATAGTGACATCCTTGTATGCTCTAGGTAGAGAACTTTCAAACTATTAGAAAGTTAAAAAGATTCTATGTTGTCTACTAAGAACTATGATGCCAAAGTCACTACAATATATGATTCTTAGTATTTAAAGGTAAACTCTAATGATAATCTACTTGGCTCACTCATTGCCTATGAGTAAAGTATGATTTAAAGACTTCTTGCTGTAGGAGACCAAAAGAAGGAGAATGTTGTGGCACTAAAAGCCAATGACTTTAAAAGTAATAGTACTACCACTAATGTGGATGAAAATATTGCCTTGAAGACTAAATAAATCAAGAGCTTTCTTAATGGAAATCAAATATTACATTAACATTAGAATAAAGGTTAAAAAAATATAAAGGTTTTCTTTAATGTTATCTAGTCTGAATGCAGGAGACCATGTAACTTAATGTCTTATTGCCCCATATTAAAAGCACTCATAATCAAGGAGGGTGTAGAGAGGATAAAAGTAAAAAAGGTGAAACAAAGTTTGTAAAAGTTTTTTTGGCTTGACTTTGTTTTAGATTCATTAGAACTAGATGCAAAGGAAGAGGTAATAAATCTATGACTTATGGAAAAAGTACTATTGATCATTCTGATCAAGATAAGGTATGTGAGCTTTCATATGATGAATTATTAGATGTTTCTGAGGAAATTCAAGATGGATATCAAAAGCTAAAGAAAATGCATTCTAGATTTAAAATTAAACTATTTGAGTTACAAAAAGAGCATGACAATCTTATGATTGATCATTCTAGTTTAGATAAAGAACATGTTTCCTTGATGGTTTTGATGATCCAAATAAGAATCATATTGAGTTAACCAAAGCACATGATTCCTTAAAATCTAAACATACTAAGCTAAATGAAATATACAAACAACTAAAAGCCCTTACATTTGACTTAGATAATAATTAACAATCATTGAAACTTGAATTTAAAAGTTTTAGATGTATCAATCTATTCTCGAGAGAAAATAGTTCAAGCAATTCAAATAATAAACCAAAACTTGGACAAGAACAATGGTATAACACAAAAACATAACTTGCATCATTAATCCCTAGTAAGGGGTACAACCTCCAAAATACATTAGTAAAACTTTTCCATAAGTTAGGTGTTATACTTATAACATGATAGGTCACGTAGCACACACATACATATTACACCATAGAACATATATAGTGTGATGGCCAAAATCTTTTTCATCACTGCAAAGCATGCATGCATTTCATTCGTTAAGAAATAAGGTAGAACCTAAAATAATTGGGTTCCCAAAACTAACCCTTTATTGACTTTATAGGGGTTCTCTAACTAAAGGTCTAGTTAGACCATGTGGTACATAGACATTGGATGCTCATGACACATGACTAGAGATAAGATGCAATTCATCATGCTAGAGAACAAGGCAGGAGGCAAGGTAACAGTAGGAGAAAACACCACCAGGAAAGTCATGGGCTTAGGCATGATTAGCAACTCAAAAATTTTTATTATTGAGAATATTTTGTTACTAGATGGTGAAGCATAATCTTTTTAGTATTAGCCAATTCTATGACAAAGGATTTGATATTAAATTTATACATTCAGGGCATCCGATAAGCTTAATTGAAAAAATCATTTTGTAAAGAAAAAAGTTAATAATATTTATGTGGTTGAATTGAATTATATTGACTGCTAAAAATTTTTATGATTAAAAACTATTTTTGATGAATCATGGCCATGACATTAGTCACTATGTCATGTATGTTTGGAAGCTCTTAGGAAGATTATTTAAAAAGACCTAGTTAGAGGCATACCCTAATTAGATTTTTTAAAGATCGCTTGCCAACTAGGAAAAAAAATCAAAAATTCTTTTCATTCCATCAAAAATTTTAGCACTTTAACACCATAAGAATTTCTTCACATGGATTTATTTGGATCCATTAGTACAACCAGCCTAGGTGGGAAGTCCTTTCGATATGTGATTATAGATGAATATTCTATATTCACAGGAATTAAATTCCAAGAACATAAAAGTGAATCATTTGAGAAATTTATGAATTTTCCCACTTAGATTTGAAGGAAATTAGGATATAAAATTATGACTATTCAAAGTGATCAGGGTGGAGGATATGAGAATTATTTGTTTTAATCAATTTGTAAGGAGCATGGCATAAAAAATATTTTTTTTGCCCCTAGAGCTGAAAGCTCCTAAAGGTTTGTTAAACTATAAGGAACAAGCCTGAGCCTCACCAAGATGGAGGTAAATAAGTAATTTAAAAAAAAATAACTTCAAAATAATGATGACAATATTTTGAAAAAATGTTTTCTGAAATTAGAAACACCAAAATTTGATTTATTGTCGAATAAAATGAATTTATCAACAATATTTATTTATCTACGACGATATTTTTATTTATGAAACAAAGTGATAATCACTAATTTTCCAAATCATTTATAATACAAAAAAATATGCTGGAAATATATAAGTATGAAAAAAACACCTGAGAATTTTATAGTGGTTCAGTCAACCTTGACATATATCTACTCCCTAGAGTCCTCCACTCTGGGTATCGCACCAATCACTAAGTGAATCTTCTTTTCCTCCGACAATAAGGAAGATAATACCATACAAAATCACTTTCACCAAACCAAATGTGATTTAGTGCCTGATGCTATGTCACCCTCTTGATGATGGAAGTGAACCTTGATTCATTTTTCACCATCCTAGAGAAGGCAGAGAACCTCATCTCCTTTTTCTCCCTCCTAGAGAAGGCAGAGAACCTCACCTCCTACCTCCTAGAAAAAGAAGAGTACCTTGAGGACTTGACCTTGAAGTATCTCTCCCAAAAGAGCTTCAAAAGACTTAAGAAAGCCAATGGAGGATCAACGGTGTAGCCAACTAGGAGCAACCATGTGATTCCCTCTCACTCCTCTCTCATGCTCAATCTTCCTTCTTTTTCCTCTCAGACCCTAAATTTCTCTAAAGCTTCACGCTCAAAGTTAATTCAGAAATCACACAATCATGTCATAGTTATAAAGAGAATCTTTAAAACTTTCTTATGTATTAAGCTTCAAGAAACCCTTAAAAACTAAGTTAGCCATTACTATACATATAGTACGATTCATGTTCATAAATCAAAATCAGTTCAAAACTATCCCTTCTAGTATGATGTAAAAAGTCATTTTAAAATATTGTTAAATTAATTCAAATATATCATACAATATGATCCATATATTGTCTAGTACAATCTATTTTATTTCCATTATTCATACATGATGATTCCTGGGATGACTAAAAATCATCCTGTAATGCTCTCATCATATAGTATGGTTATATGTCCTCCAGTATGATATGAATATTGTACTTTACAATTAGTTTAAAAAGTCATGGTATCCTTTAGTATGATCTTTGTAACGACCAAATTTTATCTCTACTAATCATTTGTATGATCGATATTATATAGTACAATCGACTATCATTAATAAATCGTGATTTGATTTACTAATTATGGGGATTAATTTTACAAAAAATTTAAATATTTTTTTAATGTAATTAACATCATATAGTATGATTAGTTAAAAAATTAAAATTTAAAATTTTACATAAATTAATCAGGTGGCTAAGGTTTTTTTATCATAATGAATTATACAGTATAATTTATAACGTACCGTATAATTAATTAACTGAAATTAATTTTTCAATTAGTCGTTAAGCCTTATTCTTTCTATTTTGATTGTACATAATGATTATAAGTCGTACAATATGATTATATGTCATGCAGCATGATTAGTACCAAAAGTTTTGACTTTTAAAATTATAACACTCCCACTGTATGTGTGTATAACATCACCCAATTGCATACACTCTTATGTGGCCAAACTCAACAAATAGAAAATTAAGAATAATAAATTACAAAATTTATTTACTTGACATTCCTATTTTACCCATTCATGGTCTTTCAATAGCCTTGAGTTGTGTATGTCTTAGCTATAATGTTAGTGCTCATACATAATATGGATAGAATGTAGTTCCATATGCCTATCTAAAGAGGGAAAGTGAGGACTCATCGACGGAGGAGGGAAGTACCCAGGAAAGGGCGGTGGTACAATAGCAGGTGGATCTTACTGACCCTGACCCTACACACTAGGGGACTAATACTGACTCCTGGGTGGTGGTGGTGAAGGTATAACTGGTGGAACTGATCTCTGTCCCTCACTTTCATCAGGCTTGCTAGATCTTTTAGGATTAACACTCAACTTTTTTCAAGAAAACTTTGAGGGAAAGGACCAACTAGGAGGATTGTCACCTGAAGCATCTGCATTAAAATAAGAAATTAGTCAAGCAATGTAATATATAAAAAAAAAAGAATAAATAATATACATTAATGAATTACAAAAATAAAGAATGACATAATACAAAATAATGATTAACATTTTCATTACGTAGAATTCAAAAAGTATAATTCTATAAGTATAAAATTATTTAGAAATATTACAAAAACTATAATTCTATAATTCTAAATTATAAAAACTATAATTCTAAATTACAAAAACTAAACAAAAATAGAAATACTTCATTGCTCTTCAGAGTATCTTCACTTTCATCCTCGTTCTCACTTGATGATCTAGTTAAACTATTCACATCTTTTAACTGTATTTCAATAATAAGGGTTGTAGTTGGCATCTCCTCAATTTCAACAGGCTTATAACTTGACATCTCATCCTCTTGATGTGCAGTTGCTACAATATATTGTTAATTAATTTTTCCTCATGCTTTTGGGGTAAAACCATATGCACATAATTCCAATCTTATGTTGCGGGGTTCGGCAGCAAATGAAGCATGCACTTGATCAAAATGTTTTCACGCTTCAGCATCTAATTGATGAAAAAGAACATTATTTTTTTCTAATTTCTCTTTATGCCATCTCATTTGGCATGTTGAGCACATTAATGCATAGAGTCACTGAGGTCTTGGAATGATCGGTAAATAAAATAAACAGGAATATGGAACATCTTTGTTTTGACGATGTTGTTTTCTCGAGTTTGGCTTAAATCGAGGAGCATTACAGGTGCGATAATAAACTTATGTTGCATCATCCTTGTGGTATAACATACATCCATTGCTACAACAATCAATTTTTGTAACAGTAAGACCTAACTTGGATACTAATTTCTTCGTTTGGTACAAATCAGAGGGAATTAAATTATCCATTTGATTAGTTTCCTTGAGAAGACCAATGAAGTCATTGAAACAATCACATGGAATATTATACTTAGTTTTAATACTTAGCATCATCACTATAATTGATAATTCTAAATAAGTAATGCAACCATCCCATATTGGTTTTTGAGCTACATGTAGTAACTCAAAGAATTTTTAAGTTTCTTCATTTGGTGGCTCTTCCACAGCAGCCCTTAAATTTGGACCTGTTACATCAAAAATAAGTTCTTCATACAATCTACTCATTTGATCTTCATCAAATGTTTCATAAGCTATGGATGGACTGACATGAGTGTCTCTATGTGGCTCGTACTCACCATGTGATGTCCAAATTCAGTAGTCTGGAAGAAATCCCCTACGATATAAATCAAGCTTCACCTAATTGGGCTTGAGGAATGCTTGATTTTTATGCTTCGAACATAGACACCTAAACATTTTATCGAACATAAATGAAGGCAGTTGAGATGCAAATTGAATGAAAGTATCAACTCCTTTTATAAATTCAACCATCAATCCTTTTCGACCCGGTAACAATCTATTATACATCCAATTACTCTCTTCTTGGATATTCATTTGGATGTTGAAGCAAACATCGCCATACATAGTTATGAAAACAATTATTAAAAGATATGCATCCTTAATAAGTGTATGTGCTATTCTTTCAAACAAGTGTACTTTACTTGAATTGGAATGCATTGTAGGTCTCACAACCATCTCATATGATATTTATTGATTTAGAGAAAGCTTATGATAAAGTTCCAAGAGAAGTGTTATGGAGATTTCTTGAAAAGAAAGGAGTTAATAATGCTTATGTTGATAAGTATAACACTGAGTTAAGTGTTACAGAGATGAGGATGCTTAGGTCTACCACTATCTTTCTTAACATAAGACAAATATAATACATCAACTTCCCTTACCGGGTCATCAGAAGGCCTCTATTTAATGTGACCAATCCATTTATAGTGACTCTCTCTAATATTATCTTCCATTGGAGCCACTCCAACCTTATCAAGTCCATGCTCATTTCGTATCCTATCTCTAGGGGTAAAGCCACTCATCCACCTGAGCCCCAAAATCTTTGCAACACTTAACTTAGTATTATACTTGTCTTTTAATGACCAAGATTCAACACCATAAAGCATTGTTTCTCTCACCACCATCTTATATAATTTACCCTTAACTTTGAGGGGGAATTTTATATCATGCAACAAGCCCAATTCATTCCTCCATTTCAACTATCCAACTTGAATTCTGCTGATAATATCCCCTTCTATTTCACCATAACTCTGAATAATAGATCCAAGATATCTAAAATGTGTACATTTATTAATGACTTGATCGCCCAAAGTCAAAAAACCCTCACTAGGTCTATTACTACTAAAATTACACTTCATATATTTAGTTTTAGATCTACTTAAGAGAAAACCTTCAAACTTTATGGTTTACCTCCATAATTCAAGTTTACCATCAACTCCCTCTCTAGTCTTATCAACAAGAAGAATTTCATATATAAAAAGCATATAAAAGGTACATCCTCTCGCAAATGTCTAGTGAGAATGTCCATGACTAAACCAAAAAGAACATCCATACTCATTTCAAATCCTATCTCTAGGGGTAAAGCCACACATCCACCTGAGCACCCTCATCTCTGCAACAATTAACTTTATTTTATCCTTCTCTTTAATGACCAAGATTTGACACCATAAAGCATTGCAGATTTTTCCACTATAATTTTCCCTTAAGTTTGAGGGGGACTTTTCTATCACACAACAAGCCCCATTCATTCCTCCATTTCAACCATATAACTTGAATTCTACTGATAATATCCCCTTCGATTTCACCATCAATCCAAATAATAGATCTAAGATATTTAATATGTGAACTTTTATTAATGACTTGATCGCCCAAAGTCATAAACCCCTCACAAGGAATTTGACTACTAAAATTACACTTCATATATTGAGTTTTAAATCTACTGAAGTGAAAACCTTTAGACTCTATGATTGACCTCCATAATTCAAGTTTACCATAAACTACCTTTCTAGTCTTATCAACAAGAAGAATTTCATCAACAAAAAGCATACAATAAGGTACATCCTCTCACAAAGGCCTAGTGAGAACATCCATGACTAAAGATAAAAGAACATCCATACTCATTTTGTAGCCTATATCTAGGGGTAATGCCACTCATCCACCTGAGCACCCTCATCTCTGCAACACTTAACTTAGTATTATGCTTCTCTTTTTCTGACCAAGAATTGGCACCATAAAGCTTTGTAGATCTCACCACCATCTTATAAAATTTTTCTTACGTTTGAGGGGGATTTTCTATCACACAATAAGCCCCCTTCATTCCTCCATTTCAAACATCCAACTTGAATTTTTCTGATAATATCCCCTTTTATTTCTCTATCACTCTGAACAATAGATCCAAGATATCTAAATTGTGTACTTTTATTAATGACTTGATCAGGCAAAGTCACAAACCCTTCACTAGGTCTATTATTACTAAAATTACACTTCATATATTTAGTTTTAAATCTACTCATGAGAAAAACCTTTAGACTCTATGGTTGACCTCCATAATTCAAGTTTACATCAACTCTCTATAGTCTTATCAACAAGAAGAATATCATCAACAAAATGCATACAACATGGTACATCATCTCGCAAATGTCTAGTGAGAACATCCATGACTAAAGCAAAAATATTTTGGCTTAAGCATGATCCTTGATGTAATCTAACCGTAATAGTAACAAAATGCATTAAAAAAAAAACTAAAATTGCAAACCTCAAAGGCCGATTTTGCACATGGGAGTAGGGTGAGCGTTTCGTATTTGTAGTGGGGGCG